>JAWZYV010012417.1:0-294848 GCA_038373885.1 Cheiracanthium punctorium
ATCGAAGTCGAATTTTTTCATGATTACAATACTTTCCTTACATGGTACATGTTCGGAAAGTAAAAAACTAGCTGAAGAGCTTTTACGTAAAATTAGGATGTTGAACCTCAATCTCAGGGAAATCATCGCTCAACTTTATAAGACATTTTCGGTTGAACCATAATTACGGTGAAACCTATCTGGCAAATGCTTGTAACTCTCCGATTTCACCAGTTGTAAGGTGGAACGTTGAACTTATAACGGTGTAACTATCCTTCTATCTTGATCTATCACATGAAGGCTGAGGACTCTGCCGATACCCAGAGACCGTCGCGAGTCGCTTGGCCAATTATCACTTGTAAGCAATCAATTTTTCGCACTGAGAAGAAAGAGGGAGATACTCCGGACAACAGGTAATTGGGGACCGTGGATAATATTGCGGTTTTTACACTTGTGGTTTCCACCCCATCTATTGTTTGGTAGAGGGTCGCCCATGTGTCGCCGCTTCCAAACCCGGTCAAATTTCCCCGTTCAAAAACATTGTAGTCGCGACGGTCTATGGGTATGGGTATCGGCAGAGGCCTTTAGGAAACCATGCAACTATTGCACAGCTTTTTAAAGCATTCAATGGCGCCTCACCGTATAACTTGCACAGAGGGACTCGAAAAAGAACTAGTGTTTCTTTTTACAAGTTCTACTGTGAACTGCTAACTGTGAACCTCCTATAGGTTCATTGCTAACAAACAATGAACCTATAGGAGTTTGTTAGCACACCATTCATTCATTCATAGTTCAGTATTTGTTAGCAGTTACGGAAAACTCCGAAAAAAAAAATTATTGAAATACGGGATTTTGTAATACTTCCCCAAACAGGTAACACTTCTACGGCTTTTTGAAGGGAATTTTTGTGTATATGAATTTCTTTCTGAAGGTTGCACGAGAAGTACAGTGAGTGACAAAAAAGCATTTTTCATTTTTTTCGAGTGATTAAAATAGTGTGCTTGTTGTTAAAATTGTTCGATAGTTCCTGTGACGCCAATCGCTTTTCAAACGGAACACTCTTAAAGAATACGACGTCATCCTTTCCAGTTTTATAATACGGCTCGGCGGTGTCTATTAACTTCCAAGTTATACAACTTCTGCCGTCCAAACGAGACACTTCCAAGCAAGTCGACAGTCGACCATCAAAAACCGATAAAGACGATTTCTCGACGAGGTTGGAAACTTAAGATCTTTCTCGTTCATACAACGCACCCAGAAATAAAAGACAGCCTTGTTGATTTTAAGGAGCCATAAACATGGACCTATTTGTTCTTAATTGCTCGGAGCTGGGCAGAGCCTGGAACTTGCTGTCAGCAAGGAAATTATACCCGTTGTTTTACGGCCCGATTCTAAAAAGTGTTGTGCACAGGGATTCTGGGTTTATGGAAGCATCGAAACTTTTACGGCCAGAGTGGGCTGTTAGTCCACTCCTAGATCGTTCGTAATGGCTCTCTGGGGGTGATTATTTATTTTGCCCGCTGGACACAGTGGCGGATCCGGGAAGTAGGGGATTGCGAAGTGAAGAATTTTTAGCACTGGAGTTTAAACCTGCGGATAATTTTGAGTCGTATTTTCCGCTTTAAAAAAAAATCTGTAATTATCGCGTTTACGTGCATAAAAACATGCATTTTAACATACGTGTTGTAATAGGGGAACTTTTTGTTGTTGCCAATTTTTCATGATAAAAGTCTGGGTTCGACTATTATGCGGGGTAATATACTATACATAGTACTGTGCACTCTCACGCTAAAACATGGCTGGTACTATAATGGAATGACTTACACTACTGGCCAAAAGTATTGGAAGTTTCAGAAATCTAACCCTTTTCAAGAGGAAGACCCCCTCTCCCCCGTCAATATTAAAAATCATATCTTATAAATAAAAATGAAATTCTGTTTGTTTGTTTGTGGATTTGATTCGTATACAAATCCACAAAAATGGACCTGTCGGCCTGAAATTTAGCACAGATATGTAAAATAATATAGAATAAATCGTAGTCCACTTTAAAACTTTGAAAGTCCACTCGTTCCCGGAATTTAAGAGATTTTTTATGCTCTTCACGCAAAAAGCTTTCCGTAATTGTAACCCCTGTAGTGAAAAAAGTGTGAAATAAGGATCGTGGTTGCCATGTGTGGCGATTTTGCCGAATAAAATGTTTTAAATTCTCAAAGTAAAAATAAAAGAATAATAATGATTTTTTTTTTGTTAGTTTATATTCGTAAGGTTATTTTTTTAAAAATTATAATATCGTGTGCATGGGAAATCAGAGCAGGAATGTAATGCTTTACACGCAAAACAATAAGAATTGAAGATTTCCGAGGCTAATGTGTAAATTTTTTTAGTTTGGCGAAAAAATAAAATGGCTGAAATATGGATTTTGAGTAAGTGAGTTCTAGCGGTTTGCACAGTTTTCGGCTTGGTGCAATTTATTGAGAGCTTAAGGAAATAGATTTTTGAAAACAAGTGCAAAGGTTTTATTAGAATACAGCGTTAAATTTTAATGATCCGTGAAGAAATAATGCAGTTATTAAGGGATTTCAAGCGATCTAACTTCAGAATTCTCGCCAATTGAGTACATTGATTTAAGTTGGGGAATTCCGCCAAATTTCAGAAAATTGAAATCTTCTCATTTAGTACATCGGAGTAACGATGAATAAAACACATTATAGTTGATAATTTAAAAAAATTCGGCTGTATTAAGGGATTCCAATTTTCAAATAAATGCGTGCTTACTCTTTGGCGGTCGAACCATTTCCCATATTGATTGCTGCTAAGTCAATGCTTCGAATGATTCCCTGAAAAAACTCTTGCAAAATGGCGTATGTTGGCACTTTGGCGAGGCTTAGATTTGAAACTGGATTTTATTTGAGACTGGTATATATAATAACACTGGTTATAGATAAAAATGAATGTTGGTATGTGTGTATGAGGTTGAAAAACTCCAGCACCGTTGAGCACCGTTGCACGATGAAATTTGGTTCACCTAAGTCTTTTATGATGGAGAAGGTTTTTATGCTATCCGTTTTCCTCTAACTTGCCACTAGGTGCCGCAGCACAACGTCGAATTCTATTCCGTTTAGCCGTTTGCTATGCGAATATCGTCCAACCGATTTCGATGAAATTTGGTACACGCGAATATTAGAACACGGAGAATATTTTTCACTATCCATTTTGCTGTAACTTGCCGCTAAATGGCGCTGCAAAGCATCAACTTCTATACCGTTCGACCGATCGGCATAAAATTTTTTATACTTACACATTTGAGCACGAAGAATATATTCTAACTGCGTTCCTTTTGATGTTACTCACCACTAGATGACACTGCAATGCATTATTATTTTAACTCGCCACTAGATGACGCTGCAGCAGGCCAAATTCTTGACCATTCAAACGGTCGCTATGAAAATCAGTATACATAGCTATTTGAACAATGAGAATATTTTGGCGTTATCCATTTTGCTATAACTCGCCACTTGACGGCGCTGTAGCAAATCATTACTTTATTAACCACTAGATGGCCCTGCAGTGTATCACTTCTTGACTGTGCAAATGATCGCTATGAAAATAGGTATACATAGATATTTGAACACGGGGAAGAGTTTGGCGCTATCCATTTTCCTATAACTTGCCACTAGATGTCGCGTCAACACATGAACTTCAGGACTGTCCAACCGATAGTCATGAAAATTCGTATACATCGATATCTGAATGCGAAGAATATTTTTGCCGTATCCGTTTTGCTAAAACTCGCCACTAGATTGCGCTACGCCGCATGGCCTTCTGCACCGTATAAACGATTGCCTTGCAATTCGGTATGCATGATTATTGGACACAATATAACGCGATATCCACTTTGCTATATCTGTTTATTACAATGAATAGTAATCACCACAAATCGTAATATCAAAAAGTCCATTCATTCCTCGTGCGAAGAACGGGTACTTCAGCTAGTAATTGATATTTTTGAATGTCAGCATGTTAAATGAATGACTTCCAAGACAAGATAGCAAAAATTTAAAGCACAAAAATAATTATTTATTTACTGAAAAAATAGCATAAAAAATATATAAGTTATTATAGAAATCATACTCCATTTTGGCTCGCCGGTATAAAATTAAAGAAAGAATTCATTTCAAGTTATTCTGAAAAGAGAAGATAGTCAATAAATGCGATTGAACTCAAAATCATTGATTATGTTGCTGAGCAGCCTTGACATGGATCACAACAGCCACTCTTTTATAGATGTGGAATACAGAATGTTTTACAACACTTCCTTCGGTGTTTCAGGTGCCAACTTAAAGGATGGGTGCCTGAAGCTCCCATTTTGTCTTTTGGTGATCTTCAGATGTATTCTTTCCAATGATACTACATAAATTTTCAAAAATAGTTAAATCTGGCCAATTTCCTGTCCATTTTTTTCTGGGCTTATTCATGAAACGGTGGTTAGATTTCTCAAACTTGCAATACTTTTGGCCAGTAGTGTTACTTACTCAGTGCTTCCAGATTATCTACCGCAGTATATTGAATAATCTTTTCGTCCATTGCACACAAAAAAGAGGGATTTTTCTTGTTATAGCAGTATTTTTATAGACACAAATGAAGGTCCAATACGTGACTATGACATTTATGTGGGGGGAAATAGTTTGACGATATTTTCTGCTTCAAAACGAGAGTGCGGCTATTTATATATGCACATACAGTTGTGCATCACGCCAGTAAACACGTAATATCACTATCACTCAAGTGCTCGTAAGTAAACAAGACTTCGGTATCATAAACAATACATTGTCAGCAGGGGCGTAGCCAAGGGGGCGAGGAGGGGGTCACAACCCCCCCCCCTCCCCGTGAGGAATATTTTGCCTTACAAAATGTATATTCTTCACTCCCTTATCACACACATATACATATATATGAGTTTCAGTAGCCGTAACCACCCCCACGAAAACTTTCTGGCTACGCCACTGATTGGCAGATTATCTTTCCCCTCCCTCTCCTAGAGAGGATTACAAATTATCAGGTTGTAACGAAAGTTTTCCGCCATATATGCCTGAAAAACTAACTTCTAACTCCTTAGAACTTTCGGTACCAAACCTGCACAGTGTCACATGATATAACAATAGTACTTAAAGCTGTACTCATAATTTCTTGATATTCTAGAGCTGACTTTTTGCAACACAACTGGAAGTTAGTGATGGTTCCAATCCTCTAGAGCTATAGTTCCATTTGGAGACACCTTGTACTTAATGATAACTCTATTTTTCAGAGATTTCACAACACAGTGTTATAAAGTAAGCCTCGTTCTTTCAAATGTCAAAAATAGTTCGACAAAATATGAGCCAATACGCCAATGCGAACTGTGTTCTGACGATGTTTGCGGTGGCGGGAAACTTTCGTTACAACCTAATACTATAAAGAAAATTCACTTCTGAGTGATCTCATATCACCAGGCCAATGTTCCCAATTGGGAACATCGAGTTAAAAATGTATTGAAAAATTAAACTTTATCGATATTGACTTGAAAAAAGGAGCAGCTAGAGTTAAAAGGTCACTTGATTTTTTGAAATAGAAGTGGAATGTCTATGTTGAAAGGGGGGGGGGGAGGGGAACTGGCCAAACATCATGAAAATAGCCCTTTTCATACATTTTTACAGAGTTATCTTGATATCCCCCCCCCCAGTCGAACTTAATTCATATCTTGAATAAATTAGTGTATAAAGAGACGCTCTCTCAAAAGTTATTTCTTCAATTCACGGACATTTTGCAGCAATCAGTGCTGCCGGAATATCTCCGTTAAAAGACGAATATCGGTTTCTTTTACCTTCCAAACATGTACCATGTATTGCTTTCCGCACATGTACCTTGTAAGGGAAGTATTGTCATCCTGAAAAAACTCGACTTCGAGATTTGGGTGTATGGACACGTTTGGAGGTCTTCTGAATTCATGTATGCTGTTTTTACGAGATGTATGTATGTGTGTGTATGCATATATTTTTGTGTGTATGTGAGTGAATACGATCGCTCCTAAACGGGGCATTCGATGGAGCTCCCATTGGGTATATAGGTCATAAACCACCGTCGTATGACCGGTATGGATTTGGATGTGTATAGGACTTATAGTTTTTCGACAGGGCTACGACCCAGATTTCTTTGACAGGATGGCGGAGAAATTCTTGAAAATACGCTCGCGTTTAAACGGCGCATTCGATGGAGCTTCCATTGGGTATATATATTTGAATGATGCATCGATTCAAATTTATTTAAATGCTTGGTCATGATGTTAATCGTAAGTGTTAGGAAAGTCGAGTGGAGTCACTCCACATTTTTATCTCCTGTCAATAGAAACTTTTTTAGAATTAACGAACTTTTTTCCTCTTCTTCAGATTTCGGGAAGAATTCACGGAAATCGGAAAATGTTACGTTTTCAAGGACTAGGGATATGATTCGTTGAAAAATGAGGAATAAATTAGTGTATTTATTCCTCAGTAAGTCGAATTTTTCTGAGAGTCAATGATAGACATCCCAATAGACAGAGCGTGCGCTTTATGGTTTTTTCCCATTAATCCAAGCGCCTCCCAGTTAAACTCCTTAATACCCCCGACCTGTCATCACGTGACTGAGCGATATTCCATCGCCGATTCATTAAAAACATCGATTAAACCACATATAGACGGGGTAAGGCGGGGGGGAGGGGGGGGCTCATCTTCGCTCTCTGTCTCAATAAAAAGAGGAACCGCGAGAGAGCTGCCGCCGGCCCCATGCCGCGGCCCTTAGCGTTTGTCGGGCCCCGCGGGGTCCCCCGGGCACTACGAGGGTGGGCCCCGGCTAAACGGCGAGCGGCCCTTTTGGGCCCCGCTGTGCAGGATCTCTCACGCTCGCCTGCCCAGGGTCCGCTCTCCCGCGGAGGTTCCTGTCATCACGTGATTCGGAGATCACCCCGAAAACCCCCTGGGGGGCGAATTCTTGATTGGGGTTAGAAAGTGGAGATCCGATGAAGAAACGTGTTGAGTTCCGTAAGAACTTTCCGTAGCATGCACGCAATCGACTGTGTGTTGAGGAATTTCGTCTCGTGGAATGACGTGCTTTACGGCATAGACGTCACCCACCCGCTGATGATTGGGAGCGGAACGATTACACAGATATCTGTAATCGATTACATCAGCCGATATCGATTATGATGACTACGATTACTGTCTCTTTTTTAAAAAATCTGGAGTGACTCCACTCCACTTTCCGAACCCTTACGATTAAGATCATGACCCAGCATTTAAATCAATTTGAATCGATGAATCATTCAAACATAGATACCAAACGGAATCTCCATCGAATGCGCCGTTTAAACACTAGCGCACTTTCAAGAATGTCTCCCCATAGGCCATAATGTAAAAGAAATCTGGGTCGTAGCCCTGTATAAAAACTATAAGTTCTATACACACCCAAATCCATACCGGTCTTACGAGGGTGGTTTATAACCTAGATACCCAATGGGAGCTCAATCGCATGCCCCGTTGAGGAGCTATCGTGTTCACATGCATACACACACACATAGGCGCACCCACGGAGGGGGCTATGGGGGCTGAAGCCCCCCTAAAGGTGGGAAATTAGAAGTGAAAAGTATTTAAAATTGTCACCAATGAGTTAAATGTTTTCTTTTTAAAATTGTCTTAAATTATTTCTAAAATACTTTTTACCATAAAAAGATCTTAGTTTTTAAATAAAAACTTATGTTAGAGCTTGAAACACGGTTAAACTTGGTTACAACATCACTCATAAGATTATATAATTATTGGATCCTAAAATGAGTTACATTGCTCTTGGGGTTGTGTTCTACGGGCAAGTCGACTGGCACAGAATATTTTGACGTTATAAGAGAGTTATAACTATAATTGAGGTCACTATAACCGAGTTCAACAGTATTTGTAGCCCAGCCCCCCCTAAACTAAAATCCTGGGTGCGCCACAGCACACACACACACACACAAACACACATCTCGTAAAAATAGCCTAAATGAATTCAGAGGACTTCAAAACGTGTCCATACACCCAAATCTCGAAGTCGAATTTTTTTCATGATCACAATACTTTCCTTACATGGCACATGTTCGGAAAGTAAAAATTAGGATTTGTAAAAAATCAATAATCCTGATCTTAATGAAATCAGACTTTCAAAGAATTCAGGAATAATACAATTTTCTGAAGAATTTCTGCAAAATTAGGAAATCATCATTTTTGTAAACGAGGTGTAGACAACCTTTGAAAAGTTGCGGGGCAAACTTTAGGTTGTTAGCAAAGGCTCGGGCCGTACAATTGGGATTTATGTGGGATTTTGAATGATTTATATGGATTTTGTATGGAGTTAGGAAGTTTTGATACGTTTTACGGGCCGGATCAAAAGCCGGAGCAGGCCAGATGCGGCCCGTGTCCGGAGATTGATGATATGTATTGTGAACAATTACAATCGTTCCGAAATCTGATTGGGAGTCACTTGAAACAACGTAGGCTAACTTTTTCCCATCTTCATTAAAAATTCAAATCGAATTCAACTATCACGGATGCACGCAGAATGTCAGTTTACGGGGTTTGGGGGTAGGAATATCAATTAATTTATGGAGGAAACTTTCTTAAAACTGCAAAATGTTCTGTATTTCCCCATAATAGAACCAAAGCCCTTTATTAACCCATTTCTGCCAAAACGGTTTGCTCGATTTTATTGATTTGTAAAAATTTTACATTTTGCTTGGTTATGTTAAAGTACCTCGTGGATCTACTTAAATAATATCACTCGGGCTCGAATTGAAAGTCCTCGGACTCGGGCTATAACCCTTTGAGGCGCAACCCTTTCCAAATGCTGAAAAAAGGGCAGCCGCTGCCATCGCTCGACTTAACTAACAGCAAGATGGAGGTCGATCGAAACGTACATCGCATGCTACGGATCGAGAGACCCCTTTGTTGACGACAGCTGGCTGTGCCGGCACAGCCACGCGATGAACGATTCGATGGAGCGCCATATTGCTGGTAGTTAAATCGAACGATGGCAACGGCTGCCCTATTTTTCGGCATTGGGCAGTCTCTCCAGTTGTTCTTCTATATCCATGTACCAGTGCGCATCGGCTATAACGGAGCTGGGATAGAGCGTACTATCGGTTATAACGGACCCGGGATGTAACGCACTATCGGTTATAACGTACCTATAAGCTAGGTCCCGATTGAAGTCCTGGACGCAGTTGGCTGTGCGGCACAGCCAGCTGTCGTGAAAAAAAAGGAACCCTAGAACTGTGGCACCCGATGAACGTTTGGACCATCTTGCCCATCATGATGATGACCAATGAACCGTCTTGCTGGTAGTGAAGTCGAGCGATGGCAACGGCTGCCCTTTTTTCAGCATTGGGAAAGGGTTACGCCTCAACTGGTTAAAGAATGAGGCCCCGAACTCATCTCTAGTACCGATGAGATCGTGAAAACGCGCGTCGACTGACTGTAAACGCGGTGACAAGTCCGTCAAGTAGAAATGGAAGGGGACATCACGACATCTTCTGCAAGGGATCCATCAAAGCTTGTGTGGGATGATGTCATTCGGCTGATGTCGAAGCGATTGGTGGGGGGGGGGGAATGTTTTAAAAAGTAATGTCTTCTCCCCCACACACACACACACTTCATGTTCCGTATCAATCCGTGCACGATACAGAGGAGGCGGAGTAGTGGGGGGAGTGGAAGGCTATTTGAATTTCATGGTGGTTGGGGATGTTTCAAATCGAACATTTCGCGATAGGCACAGCCTTTTTTTTATTTCTTCTTGCTCTCCCCCCACATGGGGTTGTGGAGGGGCAAACGACTTGGAAAGATTCGCTATGCCGTGGCTGTTCTAGAGAGGGGATGCTCAGAGTGGCTGCTTTCCTGTTTGGAATATGTTTGCAGGGACTTGCTTTGGGTTTTAGCGACCCTGGGCGGAAGGTATTCAGCAGCTGAGGACACAAAATATAATTACTAATCTTTCAAATGTGTCTAATTACTCAATTGTGGATGTTAACCTGACCCCCTCCCCACCATAAAAACAAGGCTAGAAGTATCCCGAATTTTCAGATAACATTTAACTGTCTAGCCTAGCTTTGTAATTTATTGTAGATTTATGATCATTATTTGAGAAATAATAGCCTAGGTTAGTATTTTTGGAAAACCCTGTACACGTAAAATTTCTTAACTGACGTTTTTATGCACAATATCGATATCATTTTCTGTTGAGACCAGTTACGGATCCCGAAAATTTTGCGTCTCCTCCAGAAAAATAATCTGGAGGAGGCACAAGATTTTTTCAGCCAATGGTCGAGTGAGACCACGGAGATATACTGTAAGAGTAAACACTCTCCATAGCTGCTGGCTGGGATGTGTGGTACCCAGACTAAGTTTCAATTATGTAAACATTGGAAATCGAGTAACGTGCAGCGATCCTAGCGGGTAAAGAACTAAACATTTCCCGCATTGACTTTCGCTCATTAGTTTGACAGGTTTTTAGTTTCTCAACGTAGCAGGTGAACCAGAATAGGAACGCGAGGACTCAGGTTTAATTACTTTTTTCCCTTTTGTTTACGGGGTTGTCTTAGTAACACATGGATTAAAAAAAAAGGAAAAAAAGATGTTCTATCTTGAGATTATTGTTTGAGTTAATATTTGTTAATGAGTGCGTCTGTCGTAGTTGACAAAAAAGAAGTTTTCGTCTGCTACGGTATATATTGACAGTAGAAAATGGCTTTGAGTTCATGACTGAACTTTTTGTATAACATGAATTTAAAATTTTTATGTGACTTTAACGGGAATTGAAAGCTGTGTTAAAATTTAACATTGCATGAAATAAATGTGAATCTGTTTGTTTGAGTGGGATCGTCATTACAAAAAAACACATTTTAAACAGCGTCTTCTCTTCCATGGCCACACCACCAGTGACCGAGTGAGGTGTTGCGCCATCTATTCGCAACAACGGCGTTATCCCACTTTCTAAGGGAAGTGTCCCCCTCCTAAATATTTTACTTCATGGTTGAGACGAACCCAACAAAAACGACGAAACTCCAAGGCGGGCAGGGGCTGAATTCAAACTCCGGTCGCGCCTGTCGACCTAGCCGTTCGGAATTTTCCATGATTTCCTCCGGAACCTCCCATCAATACGGGCTAGAATCCCTTAACCCTTTAAAGCGCAGTGTTCCCGCTCTGGGAACACTCAACTCTGACGTTTTGACTGTTGCCAGTCCCGAAGAATAGATTTGATTTCTACTAAGAGAGTTGCGGGTGGCAGAGTTCCACGAGAATCCTTTACTTTTGAGCACGTCCTTTCCCGTCAAAAAAGGGTCACGATTCTTTTGAACAACACTGGCATCTGCTGAAGAATGAAAGAATGCGAGAACAGCCGGATAGATGGCCCCATGCTGAAAAAAGGGCATCCATTGCCATCGCTCGACTTAGCTATAAGCAAGAGGGCAGACGATCGACACGTTCATCGCGTGCCACAGATAGAGATACCCCCTTTTTTGAGGGCAGCTGGCTGTGCCGCACAGCCAGCTGTGCGTCGGGCCTTCTAGATCTGTGGCATGCGATGAACGTTTCGATTGCCCTTTTTTTCAGCATTGGGAAAGGGTTGCACCTCAAAGGGTTAAAAAGTCCCTCACTGAGGGAATCCTCCCCCCCCCCTATAGGCCCAGGACCCTTGTGCAGCCAGTGTGCCTTAATAATCCACGAACATTGGATTCGATTCATGGCTGTTCATCAAAAATCCCATCTTGAGCAAATGGTTCATCTCCAGCGAACTCCTCCACCTCTGCAGTGGAAAAAAACAAAAAGAATCCGCGCGGTGGATGACGGGGGCTGGAAGAGAACCCTCAATAGAAAAACAAGAAAAAACGAGAGGGGTGGGGGAGGGCACAACTTTCTAGTGTCTCTGGGTTCACGCGTCATTTGTCGCTGTACACGGAGCCGTTTGTCCGAGTGCAAGTGGGTGGGTGGGGATGACGATCCGAGTGGAATGAAGTGTGGGGTTGTGTGGTTCCCATGATGCATGGGTTTCGCTTTTAGCCTGGCTGTGTCGTCAGTTTATGCATAAGAATGAACCAAAATGGAAATATCATTGCTTGATTATAGGAGCATTTCTCGACGCATGTACCATATGGAACAGTCAACCCTATGTGTGTCATGCTAGAAAAACAAGTAATATTTGTTAAAAAAATTAAAGTCAATTCCTACTTAGTTCAACAAATAAAAATTGGCGAAATATCGCAAAAAATACTATCGCATTTCGCATAACTCTAAAATTTTTGCCTCTCTCAAGAATTACGCCAAAATTTGGAGATATTTCTGCAAAACTCGCCAAGGTCGACGAAAAATGGGGAGATTTTGAGCATGGACAAAAGAAAAGACTGAATATCGCCAAATTTGGCGATATTTTGCCAAAACTCACCTAGGACGAGCACAAATGGCAATATTTTGAACACAAATGGCAATATTTTGGGCATAGACCAAATGACTGACTATCGGCAAATTTGGCGATGGTCTTCAAAATTTGTTTTTCTCCCAAGTCCTTCTCCCAAGTGTTCTCCCAAAAATTTCTCCCAAGTGTTTCGTAGCTGCTTTAGGTTTCATCGTTTGTAATAGTTCATTCACAATACGACTTGTCAAGAGACATTCTAAATGTTCTTTGAGTCTCTATCGCAGTTGAATTCACTAAAAAACCGCTTGATTTCCTAAAAGAGCCGCTTTAAGAGCTTTTAAAAACTGCCCATCATGCTGCTAAGCTTTCAGTCTTCGCCTAATAAATAAAGAGACATATGTATTTATGTAACTAACTGCAGTTTGGATGACGCAGTCAACGGCATGTTCATTTTTGATGGATCGTTTGACGCAAACAAACGGGGAATTCTCCCCAATCCATATTCCGCACTAAATAATCTGTCGAAACCCACCACTGCACGAAAAGGAGGGAAAAAAAAAAAAAAAAAAAAAAAAAAAAACAACATACACGTCAAAATTGAATGACGAGGAAAATCAGCCACACGAAGTGATCGCACTTTCCTCGTTTAAAAAAATCTGATGTGGGCACCCAATGGCTTCCTTGTGCGTCTATTAAATCATAAATATTTTGGGTGCACTTCATCTGTACTCATTTCGTTTGAAAGAGATACGATACTGCAGTAATACTAAGACTCGGTGCTTATATATTAAAAGTGTATCCTATCCATGCGTATTCCCTATTTTCTTTCTTTATTCTATTAAGTTCGAAAATATATCATTATATTCATGAGTGTGATTAAACAAAATTAAAATGGAAATTTCTAACATCCTTTTCCTGGATGTAATAAAATAGAAATAAAATGGGGAGGGGGTGAAAAGATGCGCAGAAAAATGCACAATTCGAACTGAATGTAAGTTTCAAAAAACTTATCTTTGTTTGTTTGTGGAACGCGTATTTCGAATTTGCGTGATTGGCACGAAACCCGCTTATAAATCCACATCAGAAGGAAAAACTTATGCAGGTATATTCATTATGCAGGCGTACCAGACGATAATATGACTTTATTTATTGAAAACTGCGTATTCTATAAGTTTGCGCCATCTGTCGACTGGTCTGTAAAATAAAAACTTTTCTTATATATAAAAGATAGTTTGTTGTATATTACAAGAACAGTGTTTTTTTTTCGCGCGATAAAAAGTAGACTATATGTTAATCCAGGACTTGAACTGTCTTTATTCCAAATTTCATCTAAATCCGTCAAACCGTTTCAGCATGAGAGAGTAACAAACATACATACAAACATTGGCATTTATAATATTAGTAGGATTTCAAGTGGATCGGACAAACGGTGTAGAAGTTATTACGTTTTTAGACTAACTTTTTAGTCTGTTTGGGTTAATAGCATTAAAAGTTTTATCTTCGAGTAGTTCAACTGGAATTGTGACAGAGTCAGGGATCAGCCCAGCTATATTGTAGGCATTTACAAATGTCACAGACACGATTTTGATGGATCTATATTCTTTCATAAACTTTTCCCCACACGGAAAATCAGCTACCTTCCTCGTGATTAAAAAAAAAAAAGAAGAACAAAGAAAATTCAGAACAATTCACCTCTGTGTTTACCTGGGCTTTTATGCATTTTGTAACCATCGTGTTACATTTTACAGCTCGCTGTGAATGGTTGTTTTTTAAATAATGCAATACGTGTTACTTTGTCGGAACACCTGCTCCGTTCCCGCTAACCGTTATGTTGGAATATCTTACCCATTTTTTCCCTGACAGGCAAATTCCTTAGAATAGCTTTTTTAAAAATTATTATTATCAGACAAAACTGGCCGTTGCACGAATGATCTGCACGATAGAATGTTTTTTTTTTGCTTGCTCTATCGATTTGCACAGGCTCCCGTGTATTTTTATTTTTTTATTTTTTTGAGCATACTAAAACTTTGAGGTTATTCCTATTTGCGAAGCTTTTTGCTATGTTTTCACACTTTGTAAGCACGGTTTGATTTTTTGTTATTGATTACTAGCGGAGTACCCGTTCTTCGCACCGAGAGCCGAATCGGATCGAACCCTGTCAGGCTGAGTGGCTCACACAGTATTCTCACTTGGAGACGACCCAGCTCCAATAACCCCATTTGCATTTAGCCATTGCTGCTTTTTTTTTCCCAGGAAATACTTTTGCGGCAGATCCAAAAGCAGTGAGGGTTCATTCTGTGCTGTATTTCTCTCCTCCTGCTATACACGCTTAAATCTATTGAGTAAAATAATAATCAAACGGAGTCTATTTTTACTCAATCATTGACTTCAAACAGCCATTCTCCCGATTGAGTCAAATTGGCTCCATTCATCGACAAAAATCAATCGAGCGAAAAATTCTCCATTTTTGAGCATTCTACAGCAGCTCCATTGAGGCTAAATGATCATCAAAAATGAGTACTGTCTGTCCGTTTTCGATTCATATAACTGTACTCCATTATGATTATTATTGAAGCTATAGAATGAGCGTTTTTACAAAATTAGTCCTTTTTTAATTAATATATCTGTACTCAATTAAGATTATTATTTTAAGCTATAAAAAGGGTGTCTTATTAAAATTTGTTGTTTTTGATTCATATATTGAATGATTCGTTTTCTTAATTTTTTATTATCAGAGCTGTCATCTATTATTATAAGCCCGAGAAAAAAGCATGTTTTTAATAAATAGAATATAATTTCACTATAGTCTCTCGTTATCAAACGAATTCACAGCACAGTCAGAATACAGAAATGCAATCATGGTTAAACCAACTGTGAGATTGAATGAAAGCAGCCACCCAATTTATTGACATGAAAAAGGTAAAATACTACTTACTTTGAGGGGAGATATCCTATAACTTCATTTGTCTTACAACAGCTTTTTATAATCCAATCGTAAGAAACTATGTCATTAAAGCGAAATCTTTACCTAAAGCATCTCCTCCCTATCTAGGCTGAATTTATTTCACAACTCTGAATATGAAAAAGATGCATTGGGTATTCGGATATAAAAACAAATTATCACAAGAGAATACACACACAACTAAGCCGTGAGCCATGTTTGACTATGAACCGTTATCCGTTGAAGCGTTGGTCACGTGGATAGTAATAGGATATGGGTCGTGGGGGAAAAGAGAGAGAATACTCAAATAGACAAAAATTTTGTGAAAATTGAGCTAAGTAGGATCTAGCGAATCGGGAGCATTGAGGGGTATTGAGGAGATAAGAAATTATTGTCTTGAATGAGTATTTTTTAGCGTAAAAGGATTTAAATCAGCCGATAAGAAATTTAATCAATAAAGGAGTGTTAGTTTTAATCAATAGATTTAAGCGTGTACCTCTCCGCTGTACTTCGCTTCTCACTGCATTCAAAATCCCTTCAAGGGGGAGTGTGGGCGGCAGGAAAGGCAGCAAGAAAGGTTATGGCATGAGCAGGACGAGTGAGGTGTTCGCACTCCTGTTACTTCCATGCCTCCTGATCATGGCCACGGAAGTGGGGCTGAGTGTAAACGGGGCAAACTAGTTGAGACACGAATCAGCCACTCGACGAAAAGGCAGAACAAATTTTTTTCTCGTGACTACCTTTTATAAAGACACTCCTCACTTCAATATGTTAATTCCTCAATATGTTTCTGGATTGTGGTTTTATTTACTTATCTGAACTGCTGAAAATAAGAATTTGGTAAAATATTTTAACGTATTAAAATATCAAGAATCCCATATGATGATTTTACGATTCAAAGGTGATAGGTCTTTTGGGAGGGGTCCAGACTAGGGTTGCGATCTGTTTCACGAGAGCCCCGTCTCTAAGGCTTTAAAGGGGTGTGCGGGAAGCAGAAGTCTCGCTTTTTTATAGAATAAGTAATTTAATAATTTGAAAATTGTAACGATCCCATAAAATTTTAAATATTAAATTTCTCTCCTAAATAAATAGGATCTCAGCAGAAGTGATTGTATTTTTTGTATTGTATCTTCAAATTTTTTCTTCTAAATAAGTAATATCACGATTTCAATAAAAGTGGTTTAATATATCCTAGATACTTCATATCTTAGATATCAAGTTTTTTTTTTCCAAATAATTAATTATAACTAGCTGATCCGTGCGAAAATTTCGCTCAATATCGTATTTAATACTACGACTGTAACTATTATAGTGTGAAAATGAATAAATGTGTCTATAACTCCATAATATTCTGTTAAATATTTTCACGGGTCAGTCAGATGTTTGATTGGAAATCTTTACCAACAGGTGGCGCTGTTTTCGTCAAAAGTAGAAATTATAAGCTTTAACTGGGTATTTTTATATTTTTTATTTTATTTACAAAAAAACCTGTATGTCTAGTTACCTTCAATCATCCATCCAATCTATACAAAAAACATAATAACAACTCAGAGCTGTTCTATTTTTCTTACATTATTTATCTGTCGTTGCCACTCATTTTTGAAGAAAGTATATTCAATTCATCTGACTCCATGGCAACCTGGAACAATGGAGTCTATAACATTTTTTTTTTTTTTTTTTGGTCACGTATTTAATGAGATCTAGCCGCGCCCAGAAAAAAACACCTTTTGAGAAATAATAGATATGTTTTGTTTTTTATTTATTTTTATTACCAAAAAGATTTTTTTCCGAATTTTTGCATATTTTTAGTCAAAAGTTGAAATTATAAGCTTTAACTGAGCATTTTTTATATATATATATTTTTTTGGTCAAGTATTTAATGAGATCTAGCTGCGCCAGAAAAAAACACTTTTGAGAAATAATATATATGATAATATTATCAGAAGATGTGTGATTTAAGTCTTAAGTTTTTCTTATAGGATATCGATGATACTAATGGGTTGTTTTAATCATTTTTAAAAAGCCAAAGTAAAAAGAGTTTTATTTTTAAAAGGAAATAAAACTTAAATTTAATTGCAAAGGATAGTACTATTTGTTTTGATTATAAAGATAAAAGATAGTTTTCAGTCAGACGTTCCCAGTCATTTTCTATTGGCTACCGCGTTGGCTTCTTCCCAATAAAAGTGTTGCTACAGTGAAAATGGTTTTACAGTCAAAGCTTTGCCGATATGACTTGAAGTGGGCTCGAAAAAATTTTAAGAATTAATGAAGTGATGGACAAAATCTTACCTTTCAACACAAAAAGGCTCCAAAATAGGCTTAAATGAAGTGGGTAAGGAGCTATATAATATCTAATATTACAAAAGTCTATATTGAAGAAGGCATTATTTTTATTCGTTATTTGTGTAGAGCCCCTGTTATCCGCAGACATCACGAATCTGTTCTAAATGAATGCGTCAATGAATATGCAAATGAACAACGTCACGAACCTGACATTTTTCTAGTGTTTCATAAAAAACTGTAGTGTACAGGGTATTCCGAAAATGCTGACCATGTTAAACGTAGACATATGCAATAAAATTAAGTTACTTTATAAAAGGGTACTGAATTAGAGGGTTTTGATTAAATAAATGTAAATAAATACAAAACTTAATTTGATAATATCCCCAATAATTAAAAAAAACAAAAACCCCACTACTGAAACGTATTCCGTACATCAATTAAGGCTATGTACAAAATTTCGGCCTTTCATCAAGTCGCGAAAGCATGAAAATAAATATAGAGTGTCTTAAGCTACTTTTCAATGGCTCTCGAAGAGAGAGTTTAAAAAAAATGTCTGCGGATAACAGGGGCTCTACACAAATAACGAATAAAAATAACGCCTTCTTCAATATACACTTTTGTAATATTAGATATTATATAGCTCCTCACCCACTTCATTTAAGCATATTTCGGAGCCTTTTTGTGTTGAAAGGTAAAATTTTGTCCATCACTTCATTAATGCATTGACGGGGACACATTTTAGTAAATGGGAATCTTTTTTCTACGGGGACAGTATAAAAATTGCCGTTTTTCGTTTCAGGAAAGCCGAAGGGGCGGACAGTTCAACAATAAAAGTACTTTCTTTGCATCCATGCATCAGGTAGGAAAAACACATTTTGAACAATTTTTTGAATTGGGAACATCACATTAAAAAATTAAATTTTATCATTACTGACTTGAAAAAATGGACACATAAAGTTAAAAGGGGACTTGATTTTTTGGAATGGAAATTGCATGTCTATCGTGAGTTTTGATACCCCCCCCCCCCTCCCCTCATTTCAAACTTAATTCATATTTTTATTTAAATTTGAAAATAAATCTTTTATGTATTCTTAATATTTATCTTCTTATTTAAACTACACAGACAAAGTATAGCCCCGAAAAGTATAATCCGACTTGTCGGATTGGTTATTGGACCCATCAGTTACCTATTGCACCAATTGGTTACCTAGGACCGAAGTCCTAGGTAATTCCTAGACAAAGTTCCCCCCACCTTAAATGACTAATACCTTTTAACTAACGCATTAGAAGACAAAATACGCAAAAATATAATTTAAATTATGCCCGGACCTGAATTCGATCTGTAAAAGGTAATTGCCTTACAAATACAATGGAACCTCCCGAGCCGGACACCTCACTCAGTCGGACGCTTTTAGGGTGAACGGAACGTGTCCGTAATGTTGGAATAGGCCTCTATAAGTTGGGCAAATCTGAAAGCTGGACACTTTTCGAGGCAACAGCAGGCGTCCACGCTACGGAACTTTCCGTGTATAACATTGAACAGCAGTCTCAATAAAGGTGGAACAAATAATTTTTAAAGCATTGCTTAAGGCGTTGTCAGAGAGTGGTGGCATAGTGGCATGTCAAAAGTCGCCAAAGTTGGCTATTTTTGGCAGTATTGCGAAGTTTATTGGCCAGTCTCCAAAACTGGCGATAAATTGTATATTGGACGAGAAACCGCAGGACCTGATTACCGAATAAGCCCATAAGGCGAAGGCCTATAGTAAAAATAGTCTAGGGGCAGTAGCGGATTCAGAAAAAGTTTTTGGGAAGGGCTAAATTTTTTAAAAAGCTTATTTCACCCAATTAAAATGTACTGTAAATCAAAATTTTAGTCTAAACCAATGTATTAGGCTTTTGGGAGGGGCTATGTAATAAAATATGATTATTTTAGCTATTTAAAGTGTATAATAAAGCAGAATGTTACCCTTGAGCAATCTCTTTTGGGGGGGGACTGAGCCCCCTAGCCCCTCCCTTGGATCCGCTACTGTCTAGGGGCCTCAAATCTACAATATTTGTTATTTATACTTGTGGAATGGAATTGGAAAAGCTGGGAGGGGGGGGGTGGAAATGATATAGGACCTAAAGTATCAGAAAGTGTTAATCAGGCCCTGAGAAACCGTACTGTTTGTTTAGTGAGAATATTAATTTGTATCTTGTAAAAGTGTCTATATTAGTATCAATTAAGGTGGTGTACAGTTAGAACATGCCTAATAAAGATTGTAAAAGTTTTAATTCATAAAACTTTGCTTTATTTCCGTATATACGGATACAGAACAGGTTGTCTGCTTCATATATCACCGGATCACTTTCTGTTTGAAAATTATTTTGAAGACTATCTTAAATTATAAGCAATCATTTCAATCACAATGTATAAAAGAAGCTGGGAGGGGGAAGGTGCCCGGTTCAAACCCATGTCGTGTCCGACGACCTAGCCGTTCGGAGTTTTCCGCGGTTTTCGCCGAAAGTTCGCGTCAATACGGATTAGGACCCTTCAGAAAGTCCCCTATCAGAGGGCGACCCACACCCCCTCGGCCTACATCCTTAGCGTAGATAATCGGGTGCCATTTCCCATTTCATATCATTTTTCTGATCATAGGACAATACTCAGTAAGTAGTTTTGAGAACAAATTGAATTCATTATCAGATAACTCCTTCCCGCTTCTTTTCAGACCCTGGTTATCGCAGGCGCAAGAGGGGCCAATGCCCGAGGCCCTCTATTTTGAGGGGTCCCTAAATTATTACAGTATATGAATTTAAGTTTTTTTTTTTTTCAATGTAGTATACGCCTGATTTTTTTCGGTTATGAATTTACAAGTTGCAAATAGTCGAAATCCTTTTTGTTGTTGTTGTTGTTACCCTACCTCTCGATGGAAAAAATATCACGACTCACAGTGGGGTGAAACACCCGATTTCGGGAAAAAAACCCTAATCGCGTAAATTATGACAAGTTTGAGATAGTTTCACTGTAGAAACCTACCTTCGTCCCAAAACTCGTTGAATTATTGCATTTATGCATTTTTCTGCTTTTTTTTTTTTTTGCTAAAAAGTGTTTTTCAGTTCTTGTCCTAAAAAAGTAACTCATACTTTTTTGAAGACAGAATTTGCTGAGTCTGAGGGACGTTAGGGATCAGTAGAAGTTCCAGAGATATCTACAGATCTACCAATTTGGGCGGTTAAAAAAAATGTAGTCCTAATCACCAGGGGGGATTTTTTGATGAAATGTCAACTACATTCGACTTCCGTAAAAATTCGACAAATTTATTAAATTAATTCTTGTTCTATAAGTAGTTTCATATTTGAAAATACTAGATTTACCTGGTGCATATCGTCACTTTAATATTTTTTAGTACCTATCACTTTTCAAAAGAAACAAGTATGGATAAAACCTGATTCATTCAAAAAATAAATTTTTGGAGTGACGATGACCTGCCTCCACTCGTATCAGAATGAATAAACAAAAAGAGAAATTCCAGAATAAATTTAAGATAAATGACTCAAGCTTTTCGGAATAAATCTCAGAATAAGTAATCAGTTCAAATTAATTTCAAAATAAATCTCTCCCCCCCAAAAAAAACCTCAGAATAGATAAAGCATTTTAAAAAAACTCAGGGAAATATCAGAATAAATAAGTAGTTTAAATAAATTTGAGAATAAATAAGCAGTTTATATAAATTTCAGAATAAATCTAAAAATTTTTTGAAAATTCTTTAAAAAGTTGTTTTTCACTTTTCTTTTTCGATTGTTTCACTCATCAGTACCTTCAAGAAATAACAATTCCTTTACCCCATCACTTAGCGGAAGGATTTTCTTCTTCGGAAGCGGTCTTAAACTAGTGATTATTGTATCTGAAGATATCATCAAAATGTTGAAAATGTCCGTATTCGTCGCAGTACGAACGAAGACTTTTTACTATTGCCTACCCAGATGACATTATACACTTTCCTAGTTCAAACAGAAGCATGTTGAATTAATCACCTGCCCTTTTCCCCCCCTCAAAACAAGTGTGAAACAAAAACACAGAGTCGCGGGTACGCGGAACTGATTGTGTTCCTGCCAGAGAGAATGAGACGCGGGCGGGGCCTATTACTATATTCAAAAATTTACTGTGACCGAAGAGGGGTGAGAAGGGGTCTGAAACTTTCAGAGATCCATTATTAGGGTCAGAACTTCAAGAAAAAAAATATGACAAACCAAAGGAAGGTGAAGCTCGATTTGTACGCGTAACTAAATCCAAAATCCACCAAAAATCCGAATTTTGACTGATTTGCATGTCGAAACTCATCTTCAAATTAACTTTTGTATTTTTTACAGATACTGTAGGACCTATACTCACAATATATATCATTTAAAAAAAATTCGGAAAAGACCTATGAGAAAGAGATTTTTCAAAATTTTTCCTTGTAAAAGCTAAAAAATTAAATTGCTCACGTTTCGACTTTAATTTCATGCTAAACAAATACTGTAACCACAAAACTATTACTACAAGCTGATTCTGCAGGTAATTTACTGTAAAAGTAGTGGAGCTGATCAATGAAAAAGCGACTTTGAAAAATTGACTTTTTTCCACCTCTACCCCACTGTGCGACTGATGAACGATTTCTGCAAGAAGAAGTGGTCACTTGGCTGCTCGATTTTAAGCGTTTACGCGGCAAGTTGCCGAACCCACTGAAGTTTTCTAAGTGCCTACCCGCACCCATCCATAGAAATTTTACGATTGGGATCACTAATATTATGAAAGAGTGAGGCTTTTAGTTGCATTCTTTACATCTTCATTTTACATTTACGCCTGGCTTCTATTTTAATGAGCACCAGTGGGAGGAACTCCGATTCAGCTCAGGGTCCCTTAATTTTGAACCCATTCCAAGGAGGGACCCACCCCCTGACATCGGCACCCCCAGAGGTATCGTTTAACAACTCGGAAGACACGGGAGCCACGACGGATTTTACGTGCACCCGCTCCCACTGCAGTCGAGTCGAGGGGAAGTGGACCCTCCCAAACACTGGCCAAGCTGGAGCGCTGCTTCACTTGCCGTGTTCTTATGGGAACAGAGTTTAGAGCCCAGACCACTGAAGGACTTACATAAAGCTTATTCCATAATGTTGATGTTTCGTATGTTTACAATGTTCATAAACATTCTCATTTATCTATTATCAGTCTATTGGATGTTGGATACATGCAATCGTGATAAAGATTTACACGCTTAAACCAAAGAGCGAAACAAACGATACATTGCGGAGCGATCCGTTTCCATGGAAACCTACCGGTATTTATGCAAAAGTGCTTTTTAAGTAGTCTTTTTTTCCTGCGAATTCCCCTACTCGCTTATTGTTATATCTCGCTCCGCTCTTGTGATCGAAAAACGCTCCTAAAGGAGACGCTCACTTTTGAAAACTGGGCCCAAAATCGCTCCCACGGATTGAATTTCGCTCGTTTGGTTTAAGCGTGTATATGCGAACGCAGAAAAAATGCATAAAGTAGTTGTCAGGCACGGTCACAGCATGTAGGGGGGGCCCTCTTCAGACTTCTGCCCTAGGCCCCGGTTTGACATAATCGGGCCCATAGGCGCATCCACGGGGGGGGCTATGGGGGCTCAAGCCCCCCCTAAAGGTGGAAAGTTTGAAGTGAAAAACTTAAAAAAATGAAAATTGTCACTCATGAATTATTACTATTATTATTATTTATTGTCTTCAAATTATTTCTAAAGTATTTTTACCTAAAAAGATGTCAGTTTTTAAATAAATACTTACAGAGAGTTTATGAAACATTGTTAAAGTCAGTTACACTATCACTGAAAAGATCAGATCATTATTTATGACTCAATAATGAGTTTTTGCTTGTGGGCTCGTGTTGTATGGGCAAATCAAGTGGTACAGAATATTTTGACGTTATCAGAGGGTTGTAACTAGGATCGATCTCACTATAACCGAGTTCAGCAGTATTTTCAGCTCAGCCCCCCCTAAACTAAAATCCTGGGTGCGCCACTGATCGGGCCCTGCTAGTTTTGTGAAGCACAACAAAATTTTCTCAGCGAAGCGAGCTGAAAGATTCACAGCTAGAGACTCCTTTTGTCTATTATGGCCCAATACCGACTTATCCAATTGGTGGGAAATGTTGATTCCTCCCCCTCAGTAAATGTTCTGTTCTCGAAACAAAAGGGAGGATGCTTGAAGTGCGTCAGTCTTACTGTGACACTTCTTACGTCTTCCGTCTCCTCAATTTCGCTTTGAGGCGTCGAAGACTACTATTCGTGTGTCCAACAGAGACGGCGTTGGGCGGAATATGTGTGCGTTTGATAAATGAACCCACGTTTTCGAGAGAGGAGAAACTAGGTAACAGCTTTTGTTTTATCTGGATGAATAGAGATGAGGATTTGGGATGTTTGTTTTGAAAAACGATGGGTATCACAGTCGTAGGCGTAGCCAAGGGGGGGGGGGTTAGGGGGGTCATAACCCCCCATGAGGAATTTTTTTGCCATACAAAATGTATATTCTTCACTACATTATCACTCACACGTATACATTTATATGAGTTGTAGTAGTCGTAACCCCCCCCCATGAAAAATATCTGGCTACGCCCCTGATCACAGTTCATTTGTTCCTCTTTAACCCTTTGAAGCGCAACCCTTTCCCAATGCTGAAAGGGGAAATTTTGAGGGGTCCTTAAATTATTACTCTACTAGCTGAAGTACCCGTCCTTGACGGGTTAGTGAATGCAAATTTCCAAAAAGCAAGAACTTTCGTCAGCATCGTAGGAGTACACAGAATGCATGGAGTAGGTTGCCAAAGTAAAGAAAGCGAAGTTATAATTTTCATGTATTGTTAAAATATTACAGGTTAGAGAGTCACTAAGTAATATCATTTCATTCGCTTTAGTCGTCATTATGGGATGCGCAAACGAATATTTACGCATATTGAAATAATTTTCGCAAAATCTCAAAATCTAATCAACATCGTTGAAAAATTGGAAGCCTAGAATTTAAGTTGAGTGACAACCTATCCTGTCACCCAAATTCGTTTCATTCCCTGCAGTCTTTATTTCGGGATGCTGGAACAAATTTTCAGCATTTTAAAACGATTTTCGAAAAATCTCAAAATATTTTTTAAATTCAACGCCTATAATTAAGATTAGCAACTACCTATCCTATCACTCAATTTCGTATCATTCGTATGAGTCGTTATTACGTGATGTTTGAAGAAATATAAACGTATTTTGAGAGAATTTTCACAAAATCTCAAACTCTAATAAAATTGTTTAAAAATTGGACTCCTATAGTTTATGTTGAGCAACCACCTATCCAGTGACCCAATTTCATATCATTCGCTTTCGTCGTTATTACGTAATGCGGGAACAAAGATTCACTCAGTTTTAAACGATTTTCACAAAATCTCGAAATGGGATCGATATTTTTCAATTAGATGCTTATAGTTTAAGGTGAGTGACCACCTATCCTTTCACCCAATATCATTTTTTCACCTTTGCAGTTATTACGTGATGTTGGTACACAAATTTACGCAGTTTGAAAGGATTTTCGCAAAATCTCAAAATCCAATCAAGATTTTTAAAAAATTGGACGCCTATGTTTTAAGTTGAGTGACCACCTATCATGACACCCAATTTCATATCATTCGCTTCTGTCGTTTTTGCGTGATGCTTGAACACACATTTACGCAGTTTGAAACAATTTTCGCAAAATCTGAAAATCTAATCAAGCTTTTTTAAAAATTCGACGCCTATGTTTTAAGTTGAGTGACCACGTATCATTACACCCAATTTCATATCATTCGCTTCAGTCGTTTTTACGTGATGCTTAAACAAAAAAAGCGTCACGGACAGAATGGCAGACAGACAAACAAACTTGTTTTTTGAGGGTCGCATCGGATTCCCGGGTGCTTGAAACGGATAGAAATCGCAAAATTTTTGAATTCCAAGAAATGTACAGACAAAAGTCTAATTTTATTTATATAGATGTAAATAGTGTATACTCTAGCGTTGCAACGGTACATTCGATTGAGCTCCAATTGGGTCTATAGGTTATAAACCACCGTCGCAAGACCGGCATTGATTGGGGTGTGTATAGTTTTTCTACAGGGCTACGACCAGACTTCGTGCCGATTACACAGACGTGTAATCGATTACGATTACGATTAATTTTCACTTTTAGACCAGGATTACGATTACCGGAGAAAGTGTAATTCCCGATTATGGTTAGATTACGATTATCATATAAAACCCAATTTCAGATTACGATTAGATTATGATTATGTAATCTATTAAGACATTCCAATTTGATTACATTTGAGTCCGATTACGATTACATTACGATTACAAAACTTTTCTTTTTACCCTTCTGGCATTGATATTATAATGTCTAAATTTTACAATTTTAACTCAAGAACAAAATAATGGGTCCATCTGTTCAGGGAGCTAAATTACAAGAATGCCATACAGCAAGAACTTCCATACTATTAGACGAACCTGGTTGATTTCCTAGGACCACTTGTGAAAAGTTTTTTAATGCATACGAACCTCTATTTGAACATGGCATTTTCCGATTTTAACTTAATCATATGTCATTTGCAGTGTGCGTGTGGGGTGGGAGGGGGGGGGACAGGCTTGGTGGTTTAACACATCTTTGAAATGAACCCAGGTTTATCCTAATCAAGCAAAAATTAGTATACAAAAATTGATATTTGATCCCTTCTATGATCGGTGTTGCTTCCTTGCCTATGTCCTGGTTTTCTGGTTTCGAAAGAGTACTGGCAGACGCATGAAAAGTTAGCCGTGGTTCCTATTCAGCCGTGAAGGAGGAACCTCTATCATTACGATCTTGCAACGATGTGCGCGAACATATTAAACCAAAGTTTAAGATTTTTTAATGCATTGAGTAAAATGCTAAAAACAGGGGCTCTCGACAAATGCATTGTTTTCTCCACAATAACCATTAGCCTGAATCTGAATAGATGAGGCTGGACGTATATTGCAGTTATTATTTCACCGAAAACTTCACGCACAGTTTAACTTCTTTTTTTATACTTTCATAACACGTATATGGGCATTAAATATCTAAAACCGGGCCTGCTGAACAAACAAACTTTTAATTTCTAGAATACACACGCCGTTTTAAAAATTCAAAACTAACTACTAACTCAAAACTACATGCATACTATCTATTGAAGACTTAAGAATACTACTAATAAGAATTACTTAAGAAAAGCAGAATGGAGATGTCTAAAGATATCTCTAAACATACATCTTAAAAGTGTGGTGGGTCATATATAGTGTATTGGTGCTGGTACGACGTAATAAACAAAACTGGACAGTGATATTGGCGGTGTGAATGGTAAAACCCAACGTAATGCCAATTACAATAAAAAAGGCACGAATTTACTGTAAAACTATTTTATAAATAATTAATCGTTCAAAGATGCTCACTTTCTAAGCAATTAGCTGTTATATATGCTAAAGAACTGACACACATTTTTGTCTCCGGTCAAGAATTCCTTTTACATATTGAATATTTAATATACACATACATACATGCATTTGAAATTTAATGAAAATAGTATAGTGCCAAAAGTTGTTTAAACTTTTGAATGTGGTATAAAGGAGCTAACATTTTTATGAGAGATAGAAAATAGATTAATATAGACGTAGAGATGTCAAAGATTTGCGGATGGGGGGGGGGGGGATCTATGTATATAATATATTCAAGAGTGGAAATAGTGAACTTTTTATAGGTTTTGCGTGAGGAAAAGACTTTTGAATCGATGGTATTTTAAACAAAGTAGACGGCAAGCGGAACATGTTGTCCCCTGTCCTACGCCTATGTTGTTTAATGCGAATTCTCGGAGAAATTATAAAAGCTTATAATACACACAATAGAAAAGTTATATATAATTAGTCTCCAGTTTAATTCCAAATTGATAATAAATAGATGCCAACAATTCAAGTTCGAAAGACGTACTATGTTTTAATATAATATGTGTACAGTACAAATTAGATAAAAACAAAATATTTTAAATGATTTTCACACTCATCAGTGAAAAAAACGAAGTATGAATACTTTGTGAATCATATTTTTTAAAAAATGAACTGTTTTCTGGGACTAATCACAAACACTGGCATAAATGAAAATAAATTATTTATCCGTTAAACTTTCAGATAAGTCAAGGCAGCCAATCAAGTCGAAAATAAGACAAAATTGATTTTTAATACTTCATTATGTATTTTTACGCATTTTTACTCACCATCAAATTCTATTGAAGGAAAAAAAAAATGTTAATTCTATTAAAGGGGGAAAAGGGATTTTGTAGATCATTGTCTATGTTCCCTACTCTTTACCCATTTATCCAGAAATTTATCGATCATTAAAAAATATTGATATTTCTAAAGGTCTTTATACATTATAAAATTATTACATTCTTATGCAATTACATTCTTATTAATAGCACAAAGATATACTAAGTTTTAACGGAAATATATGCGCTCCTACCTGCTTATCCAAACAACACAAGGAACCAAAGTTTATCTGTTGTCCACTAATCCAAACAACACATTCATAGTTTTTAAATGCACATCCTTTTCCATTTTTATTTTTATACTTTTCTAAAACTGAAAAAGCATGCTGCACTTTTTCCTGTGTAGGTGCCATTTATGTTCTTTTTCACGACCGCAAATTAAAATGAAGAAATGAAGGAAAGATCTGACACCACAAGAAATAGTTTTAGCTATTCCCTCCCGTGCAACCCTCACTTTCTTCTGGGAAGTCCATTCTTGTCTCTCACCAGTCCAGACTTGGATGAACAGAAGACGACAGACAACAACAATAAAAGAATGGTCATCTAAATATTTTCCCGGGGGAAAAAAATAATACAAGTGAGCTCCTGTCTTCCTCCAAACGTCGGAGCTCCAGGGGAACTTCCTGCCTTCAGGGCATGCCTGTGCCTCCCCGTGAAAATTTTCCCAGGAAGCTGAACAAAAACTAAAACTGGGCAACTGTAACCTTTTTGTAATCGTCTCGTAATCAAAGCGACTACGATTACAGGCTCTTCGATTACGACTATCTTGCAAATGAAATTTCTAGATTACGATTAGACTACGATTACGCAAAAAAGTAAACTTCTAGATTATGACTAGATTACGATTACATGAAAAAATTAATTGCCAGATTACGATTATATTATGATTACACAAGAAAACGTAATCGATTACAGTCGATTACGATTACACGATTATGATTACACGAAGTCTGGCTACGACCCAGATTTCTTTACATGAGGCCTATGGAGGGGGAATTCTTGAAAGTGCGTTAGCGTTGAAACGGCGCATTCGATGGAGCTTCAATTTGGTATATATGTATGTTTGAATGATTCATCGATTCAAATGGATTGAAATGCTGGGTCATGATCTTAATCATTAGTGTTCGGAAAGTCGAGTGGAGTCACTCCAGTTTTTTTTTAGCACTGGGGGGCTTTAATAAAATGTTGAAAGTCGCACAAGGTTTGCTCAATGGATCGCTCAGTTTGGTGCCAAACGCGACAGTTTATAATAAAGGGCGAGTATAGTTAGAAAATGCGTGGCGAAGAATGCAAAAAAAGTTTTAGTAAGACGATTTTAATATAGATTTCAATTCCGAAGAAGTGTTTTATGGAACAGAGACGACAAATACGGTACATCATAGATTATGATACACTTTCCGAATGGTATTTATGAAAGTGAAGCCTACACGCTTAAATCTATTGATTAAAACTAACACTCCTTTATTGATTAAATTTCTTATCGGCTGATTTAAATCCTTTTACGCTAAAAAATACTCATTCAAGACAATAATTTGTTATCTCCTCAATTCCTCTCAATGCTCAGGATTCGCTAGATTCTATTATACTCCTTTTCTCACTAAAATCTTGTCTATTTGAGAATTCTGTCTCTCCCCCACGAAAGATGCGTAGTAAGATATCCTATTACTATCACGTGACGACGCTTTTCAACGGAAAACGGCACATAGTCACCACAGACAACACAACGCGGGAATCCTGGCTTGCGGCGAGCATCGAAGAGCAAACATGTCGTTATCAAAATATGAATTAAGAGAGTTTCTAAAGAGGATACCCGATGATACTTTAGAATAAATGTATTCGCTGGTGAAAATTTTATTTTATATCCGAATACCAAATGCATCTTTTTCATATTCAGAGTTGTGAAATAAATTCAACCAACATGTCGAGAGGATGCTTTCGGTAAAAATTTTGTTTTAATGGACATAGTTTTAACGATTGGATTATAAAAATCTCGTCGCTGTTGTACAAATGAAGTTATATCTTCAGTCAAGTGAGTCAGTACTATTTTACCTTTTTCATGTCAATAAATTGGGTTGCTGCTTTCATTCAATCTTACAGCTCGTTTAATCATGATTGCATTTGTGTATTCTGACTGTACTGTGAATTCGTTTTATAACGAGAGACTACAGTGAAATTATATTCTATTTATTAAAAAAATACTTTTTTATAAAGATATGTGTAATGTATTTGCCTCGATTTAAAATTTATTTTCTCGGGCTTATCATCCTAGATGACAGCTCTGATAAAAAAAAATGAAGAAAACGAATCATTTAATCTATTCATCACAAACAGCCAATTTTCATAAGACACCCTTTTTCTAGCTTAAAATAATAATCTTAATTGAGTACAGATATATTAATTAAAAAAGGGCTGATTTTGCAAAAACTCTCATTCGATAGCTTCAATAAAAATCCTAATTGAGTACAGTTATATGAATCGAAAACGGACAGACACTCCTCATTTTTGATTATTATTGAGCCTCAATGGAGCTTTTGTAGAATGCTCAAAAATGGAGAATTTTTCGCTCCATTGATATTTGTCGATGAATGGAGCCCATTTGACTCAATCGGGAGAATGGCTGTTTGAAGTCAATGATTGAGTCAAAATAGACTCCGTTTGATTATTATTTTACTCAATAAATTTAAGCGTGTAGTCAGAGCCGGATTTAGGGGAGGGAAACCGGCGCTGTAGCCCCAGGGCCTCCACAAGAGAGGGGCCCCCCACAATAGACACTTACGTACAATTTCCTAACGAATACCGAATGACGTGCCAAATAATTTTAAAATATATAAATTCTGACAATGGTAGGCCAGTTCTCTCAGCGTGATCATTCAGAGTGCAGCACCGGACAAGAAATAACACACCGCTTCTAACGTATAACGAACGGCGCACTGGTCATCGAAAAAAAGTGTTAACTTGTTTGAGAAATAATCAGGGACCACCACTCCTTTTGCTGCCCCAGGGCCTCCACACCTCTAAATCCGGCACTGAGCATAGTTTGAGCAAAAATTTTAAAACAGTTTTGGTAGGATTTTAAGATGGATTTCGATTCCAAAGATGGGTTTTATGGTACAAGAAAGAGTGGATTCCTAGTTTAACGCCCCCACTCTCGCCAACCTAAAAAATCACCCCACTTTGGCGAGTTTTGCAGTCATGGGTCTCCAGGAGTTATGCACACGTTTCAAAGTTCCCAGAAGAACTAGATGAAAACTAAAGTGAACCAATGAGCGACAAATGTACCCGTTAAGGATTTTGAAGACACTTCATTATTAAAACTACATAAATTGGTAACCCAAAATAAACAAATAAGTAATGGAATGCTGTACTTACAGGCTATTCCAAATCGCCATTTTAAATCTAAATGACGGTTGCCACATAAATTTAAAATATAGTCTGCATATATTTAATGATCGCCACCTTGGCAGAGTCGGGCCTTTAAAGTAGGAATGAAGAAAGACGAACACGCCACACTATTGGATTAGGATGCACATTCGAACCAATATTTAGAACGGTGAAGTATAGTTGTAATATAATTGGCGAAGATTGTAAAATAGTTTCAGTAGGCGAATTTAAGATCCCAAAGTTGGGTTTTATGGAACAATGAAGGAAAATACGGCACACTCATGAATAATGGTACACTTTTCAACTTAATAAGAAAGAAAAACAGAGACGACGCATCAATTATGATACGCTCTTATTATATAGTACTTTAGTGCGTATTTAAAATCCCAAAGTGTTTCAGATTTTCTTACTTTTTATTTTTATTTTATTTTTCTCAACATCTGATGCCCACTATAAGAAATTCCGAACCAAAAAATTACTTTTTTCTTTGAAATGGTGTTCTATTAGATCAAATAACGTAAATGCAATAAAAAATTGTTAAAACATTTATTTTTTGTATTTTCAATGGCAGCACCCTGATTTTGAAACTTTTCTAAAAGTAAAAAATGAAACTTTATTTTTTGTATCCAGTGAAAAAGGATGTTTTCTTATATATAAATGGCAGTTATTCATTTTTTCTTCATATTAAATAGTAGGAAAAACTTGTATCATTTGAAACACGTTTTGTTTCTTGACTTCATCTATGTTGCTTGTACACTATTTTTTATTCAATGGTGTTGGCATTTGTGGACTCATCTACTACTATTATTAATTAAAGGTACACTATTTTTACGATATAAAAATTACATCTTGGAAACATTTTCCACGTAAAAAAAAAAAACAGCGTTTAAAGTGCATGTACAATAATATATGCTATCATTTTAAGGTTTTGGATGTTTTATGAGTGCAAAAGAAAATAAAGTCAAATATCTAGGAAAAGCCAACATTGAGGGTTACTGTGACTGAATGGGTAACTCTACAATTAGTAACAATGTGTAAAACACTCAAGGAGAATTTTATGAAACTGACTTCGTAAAATAAATCAATATTTGTCAAGTTTTCTTTGAACGTAAGTCAAAAAAGTGAGCTAAGACGGCCCAATGCCTATCACACATACACGTATTGGCAGTAGCGGATCCAGGGGAGGGGCTAGGGGGCTTCAGCCCCCCCCCAAAAGAGATTTCTAGAGGGTAACATTCTGCTTTGTTATACACTTTAAGTAGATAAAACGATCTTTTTTCATAACTCAGCCCCTCCCAAAAAGTTTTACATTACTTTAGACTGAAATTTTGCTTTATTTTGTACATATTTTTTGGATGAAATAAGCTTTTTTCAAAATTTAGCCCCTCCCAAAAAAAATTCTGGATCCGCTACTGCGTATTGGAGTACTGCTCTTCCCTCTATTAAAAAAAAAAAAAAAAAAAAACTATCTCCGAATGAAGTTAAAAGTAGTCTGCTAGGGTCTTCTGTTGTGTAAAATCAGATATTAAAGAAAAGTTCCGTGGCTAAGAATGGAAATGATCTTATCTTTCTGGTGCATCCCGTTTTGAGCACTGTTGCCGTGGAATATCACGGGCACGCCAAATGGAGGGAGAAATCTTAGCCCATGATTTTGGCGGGAGCGAGGCTTGAGGGGTTAACCCTTTAACGCGCATTGTTCCAGCTCTGGGAACACCCAATTCTGACGTTTTGACTGTTGCCAGTCAGGAAGAATAGATCTAATTTCTATAAAAATAGTGGTGGGTGACCTAGCTCCACGAGAATCCTTTACTTTTTAGCACGCCCTTTCCCTTCAAAAAAGGGTCACGATTCTTTTAAATAGCACTGACATCGGCTGAGAAATGGAAGAGTGCGAGAACAGCTGGATAGATGGCCCCATGCTGAAAAAAAGGGCAGTCGTTGCCATCGCCTATCGTCAAAAAAGGGTCTCTTGTTCTGTGGCACGCGATGAATGTTTCTCGCGATGGACGTCTCAATGGAAAATTTAGGGCGCAGACTGGTGTGCACAGCCAGCTGTCGTCGAAAAAGGGTCTCTCGATCTGTGGCACGGCATGAACGTTTCGATCGTCCGCCGTCTTGCTGGTCGTTCCGTCGAGTGATGGCAACAGCTGCCCTTTTTTCAGCATTGGGAAAGGGTTGCGCCTCAAAGGGTTAATACTTTATCTACCTACTTATTGAAAAAGCAATTGCTTTTTCATACTTTTTCCATTTATTGAATAACACTCCAACTCTCTTCAACCGCAGGAATGTTGCATACATTAAATGATTATCATTACGTAATATAAACAAGCTTAAAAGTTGCGACGTATATACACGTCGAGTAACGACACAATCTTAATGATCATGGCTCAACATGAATGCTGGATATCCCTTTGTTTTCACAACCGCGATCCCCCCAAACAATCCCTCTGTCTTAGCCCGCTGATGCATTGGGCGACAAATTTCTCGCCGGGGGAGGAGGGAACTATTGTGGATCCCCCCCCCCCGTCTAATTCCTCCCCCGCCATTTAAGTTATTTCCAGGACACGAGATATTATGCCATCCTCTCCTCTCCTCTTTCTCCTTTTACACACAATCTCCTGCCACATGGAGAGATTCCTCCATGCATAAAAGATTAGGCACCTAATGGGGAAGGAGAGGAGAGATTCTCCTCTAATGATCCCTCCTTCTCCTCCACATCTTCCCTTCCAAGAAGTGGGGGGGGGGACGGAAGGAATATGAACAAACGCGCGGAGAGCACTTGTGTTTAAATGATTGTCCATGCAAATGAATGGAGGCAGCGGCTTGAAATGCTTGTCGTTCCCGACTGTAAATGGCCCGTAACGTATGTAATCTGTTTGCCTTGTCGTGGCTGGTGATAAACCAGATTTATTCGTGCTCATGATGACATCTCGTTTTGGCAGAGTGGATGTATCAATGTGTAGTTGGGTACCCTGTACGGACACTCTCTCGCGAATGCACGCTGTAAGATCCTGCTGCATGCTGTAAACTCTAAAACTGTGAAAAAATAAATTCACCGCAGGTTCCTCTATAACGGTTCCAGTGGCGCACGCAGGATTTTAGTTTAGGAGGGGCTGAGCTGAAAACACTGCTGAACTCGGTTATAATGAGCTCGATGATAGTTACAACCCTCTTATAACGTCAAAATATTCTGTACCACTTGATTTGCCCATATAACACAAGCCCACAAGCAAACACTCATTATAGAGTCATAAATAATTATCTGATCTTTTCAGTGATATTGTAACAGACTTTAACAGTGTTTCATAAACTCTCTGTAAGTATTTATTTAAAAACTAACGTCTTTTTAGGTAAAAAATACTTTAGAAATAATTTGAAGACAATAAATAATAATAATAATAATTCATTAGTGACAATTTTCATTTTTTAAAGTTTTTCACTTCTAACTGTTCACCTTTAGGGGGAGCTTGAGCCCCCATAGCCCCCTCCGTGGGTGCGCCTATGAACGGTTCTATGCATTTGTTTTTTTTTCAGCGTCTTTATAACTTTCAGCCTGTCTTGTTTTCAAGGATTATAAGCACTTTTGCGCTTACAGCATTTTGTACCACCCAATCCGGATTAGATCGATAGCGATGCATTTCTACCACAAACTCCCGACGAGTTCCTTTCTACCTCATACGGTAACCGACAGGTGGCAGCACTATCCATCGTTCCCAGCTTCTTAATTTTGAAGCAGTTATCACACAGAAGATTCCCAAGGCTTAGTTTTTCCACCCACCCTTCCAGAGGTATCGTTTTGTAGGGTAACTTCGAGGACATTGCAGACACGACGTATTTTAATGAGTCCGGTTGCCATGAGCGAGCACGGTGGTCTTGGGTGAATCCCAGGATCGAACCCATAATCTTTAGGCTACGAGATTGACGCCTCTTTTAAGTTTCAACAGAACTTAAAAACTAAATGTGTCCATTAACCCTCTGAAGCACAACCATTCCCCAATGTGCCTTAAAAAGGTTAAGGGGCTAATGTGCACCAGGAAAGAATACTTCCGTCTCCAGTTGAAATGGAGAAATAACGTTTGTTGCGTGTATTTTTAGTGGCATCAGAGCACCCATCCAGTGATCGTGTGTGTGTGTGGGATCGGAAGACCACCCAACACAATACAAATAAAGCGTGCGTTTGTTTGTCATTAGAGCAAAACAGTAATCAGTCGAATATCGTAATGGGGAAAAAGCAGATGGCAGATAGACGATGATGCTTTGCAGTTGCGCTAATAATTGTGTTTAATAACCACTCATCCTTCATACTGAACGATCTTTTAATGAGCAGAGTGGAATTAAGTTATTAGTAGGAATTATAGAAATGGTTAGTTAGGGTTATTACAAGAAACGGCGCATGTGTCGCTTGCGATGTTTTTTAATAAAAAAAAAAAGTCGAATAAATTTTTAACTTCTACCTTAACTCGACATACTGTAGTCAAACATAACTGTGCATACTGTAGTCAAATGGCTGCACTCTCATTTTATGGTAATAAAAAGGAAATTTTGTTGTTTTTGTCTTAAATAAGCATTTAAAATAAGTGTAAGACCACTATGGAAAGATGTTTTAGTTTTTAAAAATGCACGGCAACATAATTTTTTGAGAAAACAAACATGAATTCAAAGCGCGTGTTCAAACCAGTTCGCTGAACGAATTTTTGCCGGAATTTTTTATTTCTCCTAATTTTGATTGCTAAATGAAAATGAATACAAAACCAATAAAAATATAGCAGTATTAAGAATAAAATAAGAATTTGGCTGGCTGTATTACTTTTGTTTTATGCCTGTTCTTGCGTGGACAATCTATAATGTTTCAAAATTTGAACTGTTTCTAAGATTTTTCTGTGAAACTACTTGTTGAAATATTAAAAAAAAAAAAAATTCCTAGCATAAGTAATCCTAGATAAAAGTTACAATTTAATTTTCAGCTAGCTGAACTCTAGCGCAATTCGATTTTTTAAAAAGGTGTTCAGAAGTTTTATGATTTTCAGGTATGAGCTGAACAGCCTTAAAATCAAATTCTCTCTGCAAGTCTGAAAATGTTCAGCCAGTAGCGGATCCAGGGGAGGGGCTAGGGGGCTTCAGCCACCCCGCCAAAAGAGATTGCTCAAGGGTAACATTCTGCTTTATTATACACTTTAAATAGCTAAAATGATCCTGTTTTATAACTTAGTCCCTCCCAAAAGCATGCACATTGGTTTAGACTAAAATTTTGATTTATAGTTACATTTTAAGTGGGTGAAATAAGCTTTTTTAACCCTTTAGCGCGCGGTGTCCTCGCCGTGAGGACACCCAACTCTGACGTTTTGACTGTTGCCAGTCAAGAAGAATAGATTGGATTTCTATAAAAATAGTTGCGAGTGACCTAGCTCCACGAGAATCCTTTACTTTTGAGCACGTTCATTTCCCGTAAAAACAATTGTCACGATTATTTTTAACAGCACTGACATCTGCTGAAAAATGGAAGAACGCGAGAACAGCTGGAAAGATTGCCCAATGCTGAAGAAAGGGCAGACGTTGGCATCGATCGACTTAACTACCAGCAAGAGGGCGCACGATCGAAACGTTCATCGCGTGCCACAGATCGAGAGACCCTTTCTTGACGCAGCAGGTAGTGCGCGGGCACAGCCAGCTGCGTCAAATAAAGGGTCTCTCGTTCTGTGGGCACGCGATGAACGTTTCGATCGTGCGCCCTCTTGCTGGTAGTTAAGTCGATCGATGGCAACGGCTGCCCTTTTTTCAGCGTTGGAAAAGGATTGGAAGTTTAGCCTCTCCCCCTCCCCTCCCAAAAAAAAAAAAATTTTGATTCCGTCACTGTTTTGCTGTTTTGTTTTCCCTCCAGAAAACTTGGCTTGTTGCGTGTTCTTATACTGTCATTTATGGTTACGATTATTACGATGATATTCAAGTAGAACAGCCTTAATGATATATCCACCAGTATACAACTCCATGAAGCGCCAAACTTAGTTTGTTGGAGCATTATTGTCATTAGTCCGGTTTTCCAAAGGGTCGGTTCATCTCGAGTGAAAACTCATGACCTCAAGACCCTCCCTTTTCATTAGGACGAGGCTACGGTCATTAATATCCCTTAGAAGAGGGTAATTAAGGAGAGGATGCCCCCTCCCCCTCCTTTCCAGGGTGGACTGTCATATATGTTAAGCGCATCGATTGGTCATCTCTCGGACAACACGCCGCTGGAGCCATGGAGACAGTTGGACTCTTCTGATGATGACTGCGTTCTCCAGCTTCAGTGCGTTGGAAAAATTCAAAATACTTCAAGATGTTTAAAAGAATGACTATTATTATAATTATCTTAAATTTAAAAAAAAATCTGTAGTGACTCCACTCGACTTTCCGAACACTTACGATGAAGATCATGACCAGGCATTTAAATAAATTTGAATCGATGAATCATTCAAACATATATACCAAAGTGAAGCTCAATAGAATGCGCCGTTTAAACGCTGGAGAACTTTCAAGAATGTCTTCCTATAGGCCATAATGTAAAAGAAATCTGGGTCGTAGCCCTGTCGAAAAACTGTAAGTCCTATACACACTCAAACCAATACCGGTCTTGCGACGGTGGTTTATAACATAGATACCCAATTGGAGCTCCATCGAATGCCCCGTTTGGGAGCTATCATGTGCGCTCACATACACACACACATACACACAAACACACACACATCTCTTAAAAATAGCATAAATGACGCAGCAGATGACCTCAAAACTTGTCAATACACCAAAATCTCGAAGTCGAATTTTTTCGTGATGACAATACTTTACTTACAGGGTGCATGTTCGGAAAGTAAAAAAAGGAAGAACTACAGATTTTAATGGGTACTAAAGTGCAGTTTTTATTAAAATAAGTAAATAAATTATGTCAAAAGCATTGATTATAAAGCTTTGTCCAGCTCCACAGATTATTCGCCCTAAATTGGGCAATGTATCGTCGCCGAACTCGACGATATTTTGTAGCTACCACGTTGTTCGATTTCAATCGTTCTTTTTTTAATTCGAAAGGAGGTACTGACGGAATTGTCTCTTATTAATGTGCTCAAGTTCTGATGATTCTATCATTAAAAATATCACGGGAAAAAATCACGTTTTCAAACTGTTACCTAAAGGGTTACCCGTTAGTAGGGAGTTTTTGCGCTACGTTTCTTCGCACGTTAACGCTAACGCTAACGCTAACGCTATCCGCTCTTTTGAGTACTTTGACCTTTTGACCAATCAGGTTTCGGGATTTATTCATGCGCATGCACTGTATTGTCCGGTGGCATTTAACGTTAGCGTTACCGTGGGAAGAAACGTAGCGCAAAAACTCTCTAATGATAACTCAAAAGTCATCAAGGTTCAGGTTGGCTCCAAAATATATGTATACCAGAACTGAAACAAGATAATTAGATGGATTCTATATTTGGCGAGCAATTGCCAAATCCTTATATTTAATAATAAGAATACTTTTTCAGTATGGTGAAGTCATTTGAAGTTTTTTCTTCTCTTTCTTCTTTTCTCTTAAAAAAAATCATATTTGTTTTATTTTTGTTTGAATGCTTTAGATTATTGGATGAATATTCATTAAGAAATACAACATTTCTTCATAAAATGAATGTCGAAAATATATATTTTATTACAGACACATGCAAGAAGTGGAGAATACGACGAAACGATTGTCTTTCAAAAAATTAAGGTAGAGCGTTTGTGAAGCATCACCTGTCTCTTTTTGATATTGAAAGGTAAGAATTTTATGTCTCACAAATTCTACTCTGAAAAATTTGATTTTATGATCTACATTCTGAAACACGAATTTTTCAACTTTGTTATTCTATTATATTTTATGTAGAATTTGCTTTCCTATAAGTGAGCTACATTTGCAGAACGGTTCCTGATATAACATTAAAATAACTCTCAAGCTTTTAAATTCTGATATAACGAATAAAGAGCCAGAAACTTTTAAAATCCTAAAAATGGAGAAAGAAACACAAAGTCATCATTTTGAAAACTTTTTCACTCGAGATCACTAAAGTTAGGTATTTTTAAAGAAACAATCTTCTGGTTAAACAATTTTGGAAAGTTTTAACTGTTTATCTGAAAATTGCTTCTTATTGCTGTTTACCTGAAAATTGTTTCTTTTCTGTAAGTTTCCATAAAACAGATTTAAAGAAAGTGGAAAAAAGTATTTAAAAAAATACCTTTTGAGATAAAGGCAAAAAGTAAAGCTTTATTGTAGCCAGACCACGTTTGTTTGCATTTTGAAAGTCCTATTTTGAGTATTAAATATTCTAAACTGATAAAAATTATATATGTATGGAATCGCCACAATCTGCTTTAGTCCGATAATTTAAAATTCGAAAATTTAGCCCATTTTATGTTCCATATGTCTATACAAAAATAAACAAATAAATAAATAAAAAATTTTTCAGACTGTATCACTCTTTGAAAATATACTTGCGCCATTCTCTGTTTAAGAGTTTTTTTTTTTCTGGGTTTCATAAAAGGTACCGTTTTATCACTTATTCCTGTGTAAAGAATACTGCTTTATTTTTTCGCGCCCTTGCTGCAATGAGTTTATTTTAATTTCTGGACAAAGATCGTGAGAAACTATATTGTTTTCCCATTGATCAATGTGCTCATGCAGTAGAAGTAGCTTTACAGGCAAGGTGGCGAGCTACTGTATATTAATGACTATGTCATTTTATCTCTCACCACCCTTTATTGAAAATTGTATGAAAAATGTGTCCCAAAAATGCGACATAAAAGTATGCGACTTAATTTTACATATATTTAAATACTATTAGTTCACAACAGCTTGAATCTATTGCATAGGTTCCCAACGTGGGCGATAACGCCCCCTTGTGGGCGTTTGGGGGTTTCAGGGGGGCGGTAAAAGACCAAGAGAAAATTAAGAGGTGTTGATATGGCACGGAGGGGAGTGGGAAGATTAACCAAATACAGTCTAAAAATGACTTAAAAATCACTCGGATAATTCATTTCTATCACCTGTGCGAAAATTCACATATTTCGATAGGAGACTTCGCTGATGAGAGAAAGAGATACCTCTCTAATATTAATATACCTCTCTAAAACTTTTTTCCTCTTTTTTAAATGAAGAAATTCAGTAGAGTTTCAATTCCAACAATATTCTATCTATTAGTAATTTTTTTAAATTTAATTCTTGTTTTCACCATGCATGATGTACGCTCTTTTTCCTCTGGAGTGGGAGGGGAGCGGTATTGAAATATTCACTAGAAAAGGGGGCACCAGTTCAAAAAAGGTTGGGAACCTATGATCTATTCGGACACTATTTCGTAAGCTGTAGAAGAGGCATCCCATGTATTTTTCTATCAATAGGTTATGATCCTAAAAATTTCGACATAGGGTGACCAAGCGAAATACGCGAAAGATGCGAGATAAAATGACATAGTCCATTAATATCGTTTTAATAGGGCCATCCTGAAACTCAAAAATGAGGGGAGGTTCAGGGAGGGGTCTCCCCATTACGAGCCGAGTTTCATCGAACAGCCGAGTTTTATTTATATATATTTAAATTTATTTCGAATAATAATTTAGTATCTCCATGGAAAGGGGGGGGGGCAGAAGTGACTTATCCATGCCTCATGCTATAAACGGAGCCACAGCAAGTTCAGTGTTTAGTAATAAAGCCTTAAATTTCTAACACATGCAGGTTTTTAGAAAGCTTGCAAGGTTAAGTTTAAAGAAGTGCGTTGTTTTCCCGTTGGCTAATGTGCTCGTGCAGGGGAAGTAGTTTTACAGGCAAGGTGTCGTAAATTAGTGTTTCGGAGCTAAAGCAATGACATTTTTCAATAGTAGAGGAGAGGAGGTGATTATGGAATACCATTTACATTTCTAACTGTAACTTCATAGATTTTTAAATAAAATCCCCCAAAACAGCACGAGTACATGCTATAATGAATCGTCATGAAATGTCCATTGCAAAGAAATACACAATTTATTTTGTTATTATAGAAAAAAATATTTTTTAAAAAAGTTACGAATGGAGTATAATATGGAAGAGTCGGGTCATATGGAATAGATGGTATAAACCGATGAAAAGCAATTTATATTGCTTCATCGGTATTCATATAGTTATTTGTTACTATAAAAAAAATTTTTATGTTTTGTAGTTTAAATCATTATACTGGAGTCATTTCTGCTTCGAGTCGATTTAGAAAAGTTGGAGATATAATTTTCTTTCTTTGCTCCGATACAGTCATGGTGAACAGCTGGATCTTTGAATCCAAACTTATCGTCGTGGATCATTAGAGAATTTTTCGTGACAAAAGATGCATTCAGCGTCTTTGTTTTCCGGGTCTTGAGTGGATGACATGAAACCCATTACACTATTACCCAGTATTCCATAATACCCGACACGCCATCTCGGAAAACGAACCTTTAAAACTCATTGGCAAAACACTGTCCTCTAAAAAATAACCACAGTTCAACAAACTACCCTTCTCTTACTGTACATTGTGCGTAACATCCATGTTCATGTCACGTGTTGACTAGTAAGTTAAAATGTTTGGAAATGTATCTACAAAAACTCTTGAAAATCACAAAACATACTTTGTTCTGTAGCGAGTGGTACGGCAACAGAGAGCGGTCAGCTCTTACTGCATTGTAAGAAGGGAATCTTTCTTGAGTGGTTCATGGTATTCCCTTGTGGCAATAGCAACTGACAGAGCCCAAAACTCGGTATTCCATATTTCCCGACTATTCCATAATCACCTCCTCTCCTCTATCCTTTTGGGGGGGGGGGGGGGAAGAAAGAAAATGAATCCAGACAACACCTTGGCTAAAACTTATCTTGGTGACGAAATATAAGACAAACTATGGCTTGTTTTCTTTTAGTTGCTTGGAGTGTTTTTCTTTCGCTACTAGAAACGTAAATCTATTTTAATTTGTAAGGTACGTCGTATCTGCCCACTAAATTTTCGAAATTGGTTTTGTGAACCTCCCCATTTAAATAACCCACGAGCTAGCTGCCTCTGCCTAATACTTCAAAATCCCATAGTCGAATTTTTCAAAAATTACATTACTTTCCTTACAGGGTGCATGTTCGAAAAATAAAAATTATGTATCTGCTGATGGTCACTTTAATAGGGTCTAAGACTGCCCTACTAACAATTTTGCTCGGCCCGTCATCGGCTGGCTGCATGGCCAGTGGTACCCCGAGCAAAATTGCTAGTAGGGTGTAGATCTGGATGGTTGATCCAACAAAAATATCTGGAGATCGAAAGATCCAAAACTTGCGTTGCCTAGTGCTTCATACTGTGTACGTACGTATATAAATATACACACACACACACTATTGTTCGGTAATACCCTATTCCACCCCTTGATCAATAATTTATCCCTGCTTGACCAACTGACCAGAGGATCTCTTTCATGGAAGGGGGAAAGACCCACTGGAGTGTTTACACAAATGGTTTCGGTGCCGCTTCCGTATATATACTTCTTGCTGACCCCTGGCTATGAGTGTTGCGACCCCGTAGCGCCGGGGGTGGACGTGTGGGCATAAATTTAATATCGCGTGCGAGTCGTGACATACGAGTTTTGTCCGAGTGGTCAAAGGCGATTGTCCGAGTCGCATATGGGGGGATTTATGGACTGTGAAAACATAAAACGGGAAAATGATGTGTGTGTGTATTTGTGTGTATGAATATACATAAATAGAGAGAATTGCGGGTGTGTTAAAAAAGGAAGGGGGAACAGGGAGAAGCGTGACGTTACGTGTTTAAAAGCAGTTATAGCCGAGTGGGGTTTTGGAGGGCTCAGACCCCCTCCCCCCGGAAACTTTCAGGTACATAAATTACTATTTGTGGAAGTGTATTGAAAAACTGCCCCATTGAAACAAGAAATTTGAAACCCCCCTCCGTACCAGGGACACGGTTGAGAGTCCATAGGGCCGGGTACATGCGTATTTAAGTATAGAAGAGCAAATATTTCGTAGATTTTGAGATTTTGTGAAAATCATACAAATGTTTGTTCTCGCATCCCTCAAAAAGGGCCTAACAGAATAGAATTAAATTGAGTAACATGGTCAGCAACTACTGAAAGAATAAAGTTCATTAGAGTAAATTAATTTTTTTCTAATGTTTATTTACTTTTTTAGATTTTGTGAAAATTCCGCAAAATTTTCTCGAAGCATACTGTTGAAATATCTGCAGGGAATCGCACAAAATTTAGTTAAAGGTTAGGAATGACCTCTTGACATTCAGTACAGAGAAGTTATAACTTTGCTTCCTGTACTATTGCTCATATGCTAATTCTATTCTTTGTATTCTCTATGTCTTGCAATGCTGATGAAAATTCAAGTTTTTTTGAAAATTGCATTCCATATTAACGCGTCAAAGACGGGCACTTGAGCTATTATATATATGCAACATTAGGCGGCTACGGAAAGTTTGTAGTAGTGGTTCCGAGGGAGGCAAGGCTGTTGAGACCCTTTCTCGGCCTTGTCGAGGCTGATCGGGACTCTAGGGTATCCTGGTCGGTCGCTGCTGGCCCGCAAACGCCGGGAGCGCTCGGTGAAAATCCTTGGGCACGCTTTACGGCTGCCGATGGATGAAAGGAATCGGAGTCCAAACTACGATTACATAATTTTATTGGGTACTTCGATACATATTTGTCTGAGCAGCTGCGGTCACGCCTGAAGAGTCGCTCCTGGGCTGATGCAGCCCTTTTTAACAACTTTTGAGGTCGTGTCACATGATCAATGAACGTTGCATTTATTGGCCAAAAGCTAAATCTGGGCAGCGGTTTTTCAAGGTTTTTTATGTCTTTTTAAGACGCCTGCTTGGCGGAAAGCAGGGACGGTCTACAAAATTACAAAGGAATTGCAAGGGACCGTGTAGTAATTGCAGTTTTTGAAAGCGGATTTCTTTGTTCCAACTGAATTAAACTGCGTAGTTCCAGAAATATGGGATTTTCATGGGCTTTTGATTTGTAATGTTGTATATATATATATTAATAGTACGAAAAAATATAAAAAATAAGAACCTGTTCTAAAGTTAAAACTGTCAAACATCGATCTAAACTTAACCAATGCTTTTTGTTTATTGTGTATCAGTATGGAGATGTTTTCATTAAATTTTAAATATAATTTTAATGCTTATCTCAACTTTTTCTTAAACTGAATTATTACATTCTTTCCACTTACGATACCCATCCAAATTGCAGAAATAGGGTGCGTTTTCAACCTAAAAAGTAGACAGGTCATTGAGTGTTTGACCGAGGTGTTTCTATATCCATGTTATCCACTATAATTTAAGGTTTTTACTTACAAGAGGAGGCTCAGACGTTGGGATCACCGATTTTGATGAAATGTTGATGGGTTATAGGGAACCCATAGTAAAGTAAAATGCCAAAGAATTAGCTGCCAACTCTCCCTTATTTTCGAGAAAATTCCATTTAAACATTTGATGCAGTGTTATACACCATTTATTTGAAAAGTCGTTTGTGTTCTAATATGAAATATTATTTCAGAACTTAAATGTTAAAATTTGATTCTGCAGAAGTAAGGCATTTTAAAAGTGAATAGTTTCGTCTGCAGAACGTGAAGTTTTTTTCATTTCAGATCGCCATTGAAGCACATTTTTTGTGCCTTAATTTTGCAGTCTCATTTTATACGAGCACACGTTAGTAACCTTAACTCAAATAATTATGTCAGCATTTCTTGAGATTCCGTTTTCATGGAAATAACTACTATCACATGACTCAGAAGGAAACATTTTTCTCCCGTACAAAGAACGGGTACAGAGCTGGATTTTAATGTTATTTTAAAAGCTGTCCGTAGGAACTTCTGCAAAAAATATGCTGGTTATAATAAATATTCGATATAGTATTTGTATTTCAAAAAATTAGTCTCCCGTTTAAGAAATTTTCCCGCCTAAGAAGTTATTGCCCCTTCATGCCCTTGGAAAACTTCTTAAGCGGGTTTTACTGTAATCGATATTAATAAAAACTTGCCAGTGTAGTTGAACTTGATTTTAGCGCAATTGTAGGGACTATAGTTCGCTCGCACCTATCCTGATAGCACTGGGAAGCCTACAGCGGCCGTTTTACAACTTTGCTAAGTTGTATAACTCCGAGAATTCTCTCTTTTCCTTTCTTGGTGTACCACAGCTGGCTGTTATTCCATTACTTGGCGCAGAACAGCACCCTTATGTGCTTACGGTAAAGGGAGGGGCTTCCTCTGCCTTCGCGCCTTTTTCTCCCCTACTCGCGGCAATTCGTTTGGCTGTGGTCTAAAAAATTGCACTATTAGTGGTACCGTTCAAAACTTTCGAAGATTGAAAACTAACAAATTAAGAATAAATACACCATAAATTTCCTATTTGTACGATATTTGAATGTGCGGAAGATTTTTTAAAAAGTATGTTGCTTCTACAAGTTTGGCATTCCATGCATATTCAGGTTTTTGTGCTACATTTACGCCGAATGTAAATTTCGATAGTATAGCTAAAATTTAATTTAATTGAAGCTGTTCCATTGATGTTCCAGTTCACTTTAATTAACACGTTATTCTTCTTCCAATTACATTTTACAATATATTATATTATATAAATATATTATATAAATATATTATATAAATATTAAGTTATATTATATAATTTTATTATACTAGATAACAGAGGCGTAGCCAAGGGGGGGTAGCGGGTCATAACCCCCCCCCATGAGGAATTTTTTGCCATACAAAATGTAAATTCTTCACTACATTATCACACACACGTATACATATATATGAGTTGCAGTAGTCGTAACCCCCCCCTCCATGAAAAATTTCTGGCTACGCCCCTGCTAGATAAAATATTATAGTTAATAAGTCTGTTGCATAGTTAAACTGGATGTGATTCTTTGAGAGTTTGAATATTCATTAACAATTCAAGTGCAAATTTCAGTGCAATTTCTGTAAACTTTCAAGTGCAAATTTAAGCTATCTTATTAGAATAGCGGATGGAAATATCAATTTAGAATGTTTTCCACACTATCAAGCTGCTAAAATTTTTAATGAACGTGAAAAATTGGCGTTATTGAAATTGTACTATAAATAAATAAAATGATGTAAAACAATATTTATGTTCTCACTTAACTTTCAGAAATTTCACTCAAAATTTTTGGATGGGTGAGAAATCTCTCTGAGTTTAGTGTACACGTTTAAGACAATAACCTTAGCAGAGCTTCTTAAGGGTTTTTCAGCTTTATGAGGCTGGAAAGTGAAAGAAAACGAATTGGCAGAGGAAGACATTACGAAAATAAGTATACAAGAAAAACGACGACAATAAGAAATCACTGCTCAGCTCGACAGGAGAAAAGATAAGAATATGGAATTGCGCGGTGGGTGGCGGAGTGGGAGCACTTTGGAGGAACGGGGGTTACCAGGTCGCCGTGAAAGACTGAATTTTCCGCCAAGAGTGTGAAAGTTCTAATTGGTGGAATTCGTAGAATGGGAATATACGAGCGGTTTATTGTTAACTCCTGAAAATTGCAAATTTTTCTATACTAACTGCTCATACAAGCAGTAACTTGTAAAATTGAGAATCATTTGAAGGATTTTAGACAAAAAAATTAAAAACTAAAGTCTTAAAATCCGCAAAAATGTGCGAACTATATATTTTCGCGGATTCACACTTCATTCTACCTTTGGTAATGCTATCAGGATAGGTGCGAGCGAAGTATAGATTTTTTATGCCTTCATAAGTGATTGTAACCGAGCTTCTGTTATAAGGGCGAACAACTGAAACAGTGCGGAATATTTGGACGTTATAAAAGTGTTGTTGTCCCTATAAACAAGGCAGATGTAACAAAGTTCAACTGTATTTGCATTACCCTTAAACGAAGTGACAGTAGCTTACTAAACAAGAGTTGCACTCATTTTTAACGTTTCTAAAAGGACTGATTACTACGAGCGGAAGTATACTCAAAAAGAACGATCGATAAAATGAGTATATCATCTCATTTTTCAGAACCACCCCTCAGTAACCGATTATGACGTGGTATCCGAGTTATAAGCTAGTGTATGCTTCTTTTACGGACTGGTGTATTCCAACGATTTCGTTTTGTGTAAACAGCCCCTCTTACATCAATGCCTCACACAGACGATATCATTTCAATGAAAGATAAAACTATGCTATCTGGAAAAACTATTTTAAACGCATTGGAATTGCAACTTTCCCTTCAAAGTCTGATGACCGCGATTTCAATAGGATGTCATGTGCATTGCGACAGCTCATTTTGTCATACAAAGGATTCACTTTATTGACTCTCGGAAATAAAATGGTGCTGAAAATACCGAAAAATAGATTCAAAATGAGTGTACGGTTGGATTTTCCGATTTTTAAGGCAGCGCAGATCGTTTTATATATTTTTATACACAATGATGAAAAATTTCAAGCGGATCGCACCAACGGTGTAAATGTTATTATGCTTTTTGTGCTTCACTTTTTAATCGTTTTGGAGTCAAGGCAGTAAAAGTTTTATCTTGGAGTGGTTACCCATAATTATTACAGAATCAGTGAGTCGGGGATCAGCGTAACTAATAGTAGGATGGTTGAATGGTGAGAAATATCTTGACGTTGTAAGAAAGTCGTTATAACGAAGTTCAACTCTAATGTAAGAGAGCTTTACATTGTGCGTTTCGTAAGGTACTCTGTCTACGCTTAATTGACATTCTACGCCTGCGCCCCGCATTGATCTTAAGTGGACAGAACTGGCGTTTATTTTTCCAACTTTGTAAGGAATCTCCTGCGCCCATCCAAACAGTGATTAATAAACTTGCAGCTCTGGCCATCGGTCAAGCTAGACTGGTCACTCTCAGCATCCGAAAGCAGGAACCCCCTTAACCAGATTACGCGCGCCGGGCAATCGCTCAATGAGAAAAACAATCCTTCAATTAAGCGTAAAAGCACTGACCAGTGTCCACTGTGCCTGGTCATCGCTTGCGAAATCGAATTAACCCCTTTTTACTGAGGGGAGGGTGTCCGGCAGGCAAATGCTGACCAAACGCAATTACGATGTTCGGGGCAGACACGGAAGGGTTTGATGAATAGCCGATGATTTTAGAGAAGATGGATTGGGAAGGGTCAGCAGCGGTCACTCTCGCATGTCCGGCACGCACGGGATGGGGGCAGTAACAGCAGAACAAACTCAATTTACATCTGTGAGTATCCCGAATGAATCGAAAACGTCTTAGGTTGTTCTTTGATGAAGAAATGCAACGCTTCAACTGTTCTCAAGAAAAACACAGTTACTGGAAATTAAAACGTCCAATATTAAGGGTCCCTGGACTGTTCAGTTAGTCAGTTCTGCTGAAACTACCGTGGAATATATTAACGCACACTTTTAAAAGTAATCTGAAAATTCTGGATAATTCCAGCCTTCATTTTCAGGAAAATGACCGCTTTCTCCAAGAATGGGTCATTTGCAGTTAAACGAAGAAAAATGATAGCAACTTTCGGAAATTACTCGTGAAAACGGCCCATTTCCGTGTTTGGTTTGGTTTGTAAGTTTTGCAAGTCGTTTTGAGAAATGGATTTTCGTTGGACATTTTAGATGGAAAAAAATATTCACACGAAACGCATTCTCGTGAGCGATTAAAAATTTAACTGTAATTAGTTACCTTTTTAACGAAGAATTCCCTTTCATAACAAAGAGTATTTCAAATCACATTCATAAATGTATAGGACTGGCTAGAAAGTAATTTCAGTGATTATTATTATTTCAAACTGAGAACGAAAAATCAAGGACTACTTTTTTATATCTTAGCAGACAATGTATTTCCTTTTCTATTTTCCGTATTTGCAGCCTATCTGTATGGAAATCTAAACCCATATGACAAATAGCTAAAGAGTAAATGTTTTTACTAATAGAAAATTCGAAATTTCTTGTTAATCCAATAATTTGACTACGTTAATAATAACGGGACAACACTTTGTCACGAATTTTAAATTTTAAATCATGAAACGCGCACGAATTCATCTCCCACGAGCAAACTAAAATAACCTTCACCTCGCCCTTTGGCTAAACCAAAACCAGTCGCGTTACTGTTTAGTGGTTAGAGCAACCGTCTCCCAATCCGTAGGCTCAGGGTTCGATCCTAGCGATAGCCGACCTTTTTTATATCGCAATTTTGGTAAAACGGAAAGTTACAAGTCCGGGAAACGGAAAAATAATAAACAGAACGGACACTTTCTGGCAACTTTGTTGCCAGTCGTTTTTCCGTTAATTTACAGATATATTTTGAACATTGTATGTCAATTCTTTGCAAAATCTATATAAATAAAATTAGACTTTCGTCTGCACATTTCTTGGAATTCAAAAATTTTGCGATTTCTATCCGTTTCAAGCACCCGGGAATCCGATGCGACCCTCAAAAAAAAGTTTGTCTGTCTGTCGTTCTGCCATTCTGTCCGTGACGCTTTTTTTGTTTAAGCATCACGTAAAAACGACTGAAGCGAATGATACGAAATCGGGTGTCATGATAGGTGGTCACTCAACTTAAAACATAGGCGTCGAAGTTTTAAAAAATCTTGATTAGATTTGGGGATTTTGAAAAATCGTTTTAAACTGCGTAAATTCGTGTTCGAGCAACATGTAAAAACGACTGAAGCGATTGAAATGAAATTTGCTGTCATGATAGGTGCTGACTCAACTTAAAACATAGGCGTCGAATTAAAAAAAAAATCTTGATTAGATTTTGAGATTTTGCGAAAATTGTTTCAAACTGCGTCAATTTGTGTTCGCACATCACGTAATAACTGCAAAGGTGAAAAAATGATATTGGGTGAAATGATAGGTGGTCATTCACCTTAAACTATAAGCACCTAATTAAAAAAAATCGTCGATATTTTGTGAAAATCGTTTAAAACTGAGTGAATCTTTGTTCACGCATTACGTAATAACGACTCAAGCGAATGATATGAAATTGGGTCACACGATAGATGGTTGCTCAACATAAACTATAGGTGTCCAAATTTTTAAACAATTTTATTAGATTTTGAGATTTTGTGAAAATTCTCTCAAAATACGTTTCTATTTCTTCAAACATCACGTAATAACGACTCATACGAATGATACGAAATTGAGTGATAGGATAGGTAGTTGCTAATCTTAATTTATAATCGTTGAATTTTTAAAATATTTTGATTACATTTTGAGATTTTGTGAAAATCGTTTTAAAAGGCTGAAATTTTGTTCCAGCATCACGAAATTAAGACTGCAGGGAATGAAACGAAATTGGGTCACAGGATAGGTTGTCCCTCAACTTAAATTCTAGGCTTCCAATTTTTCAGAAATATTTGATTAGATTTTGAGATTTTGCGAAAATTATTTCAATATGCGTCAATATTCGTTCGCGCATCCCATAATGACGACTCAAGCGAATGAAATGATATTACTTAGTGACTCTCTAACCTGTCATATTTTAACAATCCATAAAAATGATAACTTCGCTTTCTTTGCTTTGGCAACCTACTACATCCATTCTGTGTACTCCTACAATGCTGACGAAAGTTCTTGCTTTTTGGAAATTGGCATTCACTAACCCGTCAAGGACGGGTACTTCAGCTAGTTATAAATAAATATACAAAATCTGAAACGTTTTTTGGATGCTAAGCAAACCAGTAATTCTACATACTGGTTTGTATTTGTACTTGGGGATTTACTTAATTGAATCACAGAGTAAAAATCTACAAAAAATCCTGTTATAACGCGTGTGTATGGGCGCATGCGCCGTGCTCTGACATTTTGCCCACGCTTATTAAAAAATCCTAGCGACGCCCATGTGGTGAACTATTGTGACTGTTGAGAGTCTAGCAAGTATTTAGTTTGTAATGTGGCGTGCTGTAAGGTGGTGCAGTGAGTGAATTGGGACTGTTGAGGATTAAAATGTGCTTGTTAAACACTTGTTATACTATGTTCTCTGTGTTTCTTCGTCCTTTAGAGAAAACAGCAGAGTAAAGAGACGGTTTTAAGAGACAATTCAGAGAAGTTCTTCCGTCCTGAAATGAGTAAGCTAGAATCGGCTATTAGCATATACAGAAATGTTACTTTTTCTTATTGCTGTTTTTTGACATGAACCGATTTTTCGAGTCGGTTTCAACTTTACGTCCAGACTTTTTCGTGCATAAAAACACCCATTCCTCTTTTCACCCTATCTGGCCACCCATGTACGTTTTAACGTAAACCAATCAAACTAAGTATAATCACACAGTACGTAATAAGCGATGACATTATAATTGTACAGATTTATACAGCAGGTATAGCAGAAATATATCAGAAGACCAGGAATTAAGCCATTATAATTTGTACTAATGGCTTAATTTGTGGTTTTAATTTGCTTTTATTTCCTCCAGTAAGCATTATTGAACCAAACACATATTATTAGAGTGCAGTCTATTGAATTTGTCTCCATAATGGTTCTGTTTATGCAATCACCTGCTTAGAACTAAGAGCTTGTTAATAGCATCTATCCTGGGTCTGATTAGAGTTACTATGTAATCATGAACAAAAAATTAGCTGCTCTTGCTTCATTGAAGTTAGGTTAAAAAAATATGTGAATAACTGCTGAATAAAACGTAATCGATTAATATTATTCAAATAGAAGCAATAATCGATGTGCGAATGGAATATTACTAAATACTAAAATAACCTTTAAAGTGAAAAGCTAGATTTGTTTGTGAACGACTATTGGATGTCCGAAAAACTGTATCTAGGCTTAACAAAAATATATTTTATTATGTGCACTTAAAAGTCAATAATTTAAGCTTTCCAATAAGTCCTCTCTGATTTTTCTGCTAGTTCAAATAAAAATTCTATAACTTTTCGAAAATGAATCTTAAATGGCGATTTTTATGTATCCGCGAGCTAAACAAATGGCTATATCTCAAGATCATTAAAAAAAAAGTTTTGTTATGCACAAGATAGGTATGTGGGGGGAAAAACCGCCCACTTGTTCTTTATTTGGCCGTCGTTCGTCGTACAGCAAAGTATATACCATTCGTTAACAACTTTATACTTTAATTTGCATAAGGGGCCGTCTTCCTATTTAATTCTGCATCAACTTCGTTTTTCTCAAAGGCATCACTCTAACGAAACTAAACCTTCAAATGACCCTAAATATAAATTTTCACCCATTTTCTACGAACATTTCTGGAGATATTGTGCATTCTAATTTTTCTCTATTTTAAGGGACTTTCTGCAAATTGAAAAACGCTATTTGTAGCGCCCTATAGCAATCAAGCACCATATAGAAAACATAATTTATTTTTAATTTAATAATTTTATTTAATCAACTACAATATTTCATAAGATTTGTTATTAATTCTGAAACGTAATTTTTAAATTTTAACAGGTTTTCTTGATTTTTAGTTCATCTCACAGTGTATTTTTATCGATTATTGTACTAAATGAAAGAAAAAAATGTATGGAATTTTAATTTGAATATTAAAAGGTCGCTCGAAAAAATCTAAAGTAATGCACTAATAAATTAAAAAAAAAGTTCTGAGCGACCTTTCTAAATTTAAATTTTAAACTGAAACTTCCAGAAACTTATTTTTATAGCCATAAAATTATACCGTAACGAGAACAAAAATTAAAAAGAAAAAAATTCGATTTTTGATGATTTTTGAAATTTAAAAAGAGCGACCTCTTAAAAAAAAAATTTTTGAGCTGTCCTTTGAAGGGGGCTCTTGAAATATCAAAAGCTAACATTTTTTTCACACGAGACTAAAAAAAAAATATATATATATAGTCGAACCTTGATTTAACATACTTTGATTTATCGAATTCTCCTATTGAACGAATATTTTTTCTGTCGCGACTAAAAGGGTGACTAAAATGCTCTGATTGAACGAATTTTTAGCTTTGAATGAACGAACAGCCATCGCTGAAATAAAATTCGCATATAAAACTAAAATTTTGAATTTTTCGTACACAAAATTAATATCCACAAAAAGCTTTGGAAATTTTATGTGCTTTCAAAACAGAGCCACAAAAACAAGGATTTCTTTCCAAAGTGCCAATACGTATGTATGTATTACATATTAAGTTTTAAGAACAAGTAAAGAATTTAGATAATTTTAAAGTGGATCTCCGAACGTGTCACTTATCATTTTTAAGCTCGCAGTCAACAATAACCCTTTTTTTTCATATCGATATCTAAGGGTATCTTGCATTGATATTTTTATAACATACTCTTTACAAAATGGATATTCGATTGAACGATTTGCTTCGATTGATTTATTTCAAAAATAATATCAGTTTTTACGTATAACGTACAGTTTTTTTGAAAAGTAAATTTTTAAAATAAGTAAAAATACACAGATTCTTTGTGATTTGGATAGGATAAATTAATAATGTATGTATGTTTATTTGTTTAAATAAATTCTGAAAACTTCTTACTTCATTGAAATGAAATAATAACGACACATACGTCGTTTAGTTGGTACAGGAATCGAGAAAAGTAATTTTTATCATTTTTCAAATCTGATAACTTCTTGGTTTATTGTGCTGACATACCTGGTTTGTTACATGAATTGGAAGATATTCCTTATAATCCGAATGCTTGGCGACTATTTATAGATTCCTTAAAGAGGAGTCTAAAAGCAGTTTTATTGCATAACGAATCTAAACTTGCATCACTTCCAGTTGCACATTCCGTTTTCATGAAAAAAACATATGAAAGTAAGAGATGCCTCTCACTAAAATAAAATACACTGAACACAAGTGGGCAATATGTGGTGACTTAAAGGTTATAGGTCTGCTTCTCGGGCAGCAAAGTGGATTTACTAAATTTCCGTGCTTTATTTGTGAATGGGATAGCAGGGACAGAGACAGTCATTGGATAAAAAAGGTATGGCCGAAAAGACAAGAATGGATTCATGGTAAGAAGAATATTTTAAATGAATATTTAATAGATCCACAAAATATTTTATTGCCCCCACTTCACATAAAATTGGGACTCATAAAGCAGTTTGTGAAAGCTTTGGATAAAGGTGGAAAATGTTTTGAGTATCTTATATCGAAGTTCCCAAAATTGTCTAGCGCTAAAATTAAAGAAAGTGTATTTGATGGAACACAAATAAAGAAATTAGTTAAAGATTCCAATTTTGAACAATGTATGACAAATAGGGAGAAGCAGGCTTGGGTTGCATTTAAAGATGTCGAAGAAGGTTTTTTGGGAAATGAGAGAAAAGAAAATTACTAAGAACTTGTAACTGAGTTATTACGTACTTATCATCTTTTGGGGTGCAATATGAGCATTAAAATTCACTTCCTTCACTCACATTTGGAATACTTCCCAGACAATTTAGGAAAAATGAGTGACGAGCAAGGTGAAAGATTCCACCAGGATATAAAGGAGATGGAACGCAGATATCAAGGACGGTGGGATGTTAACATGATGGCCGATTACTGTTGGTTTTTAAAAAGAGACAGTGATGTAGACCATAAACGAAAAACTCGAAAAAGAAGCTTCTTGACTTCAAGAAAAACACAAAAGTTATCATAATATTGTAAATGAACAGCATTATTGTGTTTGTTTAGTTAATAGTAACTACAGTTGCAAACTACATAGCAACTGTAGTTACAAACTACAGTTGTAACTACAGTTCCTATGTATGCATTATACTGCATTTTGCTAATTTTTTCATCGTCATTTGTAAAAAATCCTTACGTGTTACATAAAATTTTTGTATTTTGGAATGAGATCAATATTCAATAATATAAATCAATTAAAATTTTACAAACAAGAATTTCTGGCTGGTGTATTCTGCAGTTAAAGCTGAACCATGGAGAAAAAACCGCGTATGTCTATGGCAATTTTTTAAAAAAGATATTAAGGTTTGAAAAAATGAAAAGGGACCGTTCAATGTCCACAAAAATGCAAACAAACGCGTCCATAAACACGTCACCATTTTTATGGAACGTTTTACGAAATAAGCTAATATTCGAATGAAATTATTTTAAAAAATGTTTTGTTAAGGTAAAATCATAAATAAAATGATTCAGAAGAGACGGTATTCAAGTTAAATGGAAAATGACACTTTATACTGTATTTTCTCCAAATCAAGCTTTTGAGATTTTCTTGCCTTCAAAATGCTCCATGCGACTTCATTTTGGTCGGAATTGTACAAAATGGACCACAAACATTCTTCTCCTATATTACAATAAATCTGCGTATCCTTTTTAAATAGGGTCAAAATTTCGATTATGAAATGTCACTTTTATTGACGAAAACTGAAACATTTCGGGAAAGTTTGGTCTATATCCATGAAAATATTTCTAAAAAATGAACTACTCGGTCGAATCAAAAACCGATACGCAGACTTTTTTTAAATATATTTTTATGCTATTATAAAACAAAATGACTAAAAAAAAGTTAAAATTAAAACGCATGGAGCATTTTTTCGAAACTAAAAAATGAATTAATTTTTAATGAATGACTAATATTTTTAAAATTTATTTTACATTTTTTTTTCAGTTGTTTATAATGCTTTTAGTTTAATATATTAAAATACAAAATTTCATAATCCTATCTTATTAAATAAAAAAAAACTTTTTAATGTCCACCTTAAGTTTGCGAGCAAGCGAGGGGGTGCTTTGGAATATCATCGATCCGTAGGTGTGGTCTTCCTACGCAGTGTCCGAGGTGTCTTGTGTTGTTCCGATGTATCTATTATGGGCCGACACGACCCGTTCTCCCCGTTACGGCATCGAGCGACATGGAAGGGGTGTTTCTGGAATCGGGTGGACGTGTCGGGGCCCCAGATGTGTCATGTTATCCATTTGGAACAGTTTTTTTTCGGTTGTATTTCTTTTTTAAGTGAAGGGTTATCTCTCCGAAATCACGATATCGTGTCCGGCGACACGGCCGTTCGGTGTCACGTGTTAACGCGCAAGTGAAAGTGTTCCCTTGAAGTTCGCTGTTAAGGATAGGGCCGGTCGGGCTTGTTCTTTCTTTTTTACCCTTTAACGCGCAGTGTTCCCGCTCTGGGAACACCCACCTCTGACGTTTTGACTGTTGCCAGTCTCTGTGAACAGATTGGATTACTATAAAAAGAGTGGCGGGTGTCATAGCTCCACGAGATACATTTTAGCACGTCCTTTCCCGTCAAATAAGGGTCACGATTCTTTTTAACAGCACTGACATCGGCTGAAAAATGGAAGAATGCCAGAACAGCTGGATAGATAACCCTATGCCGGAAAAAGGGCAGCCGTTGCCGTCAGTCGACTGAACGACCCGCAAGAGGGCGGACGATCGAAACGTTCATCGCGGGCCACAGACCGAGAGATCCTTTTTTGACGAAAGCTGCCTGTGCCGCACAGCCAACGTTTGCGGAAATACCGGTAGGTATTTCCGCAAAAGTGCTTTTTAAGTAGTCTTTTTTTAGAGAATTCCCCTCCTCGCTTACTGTTACATTTCGCTCCGCTCTTGCGATCGAAAAACGCTCCTAAAGGAGAAGCGCATACTGAAACAGGAGAAGTGCATACTAAAGGAGAAGCGCATACTTGAAAACTGGGCCAAAAATCACTCTGACTGATCGAATTTCGCTCGTTTGGTTTAAGCGAGTGGCTCAAGTCTCGTCTCGTCCCGTCCTTTCATGTCGAAGTATCGTCTCGTGGTCTCGTCTCGTCAAAGTGCGAGACCGCGAGAAGTCTCGTCTCGTGGTCTCCTGTTCGCCCCTAGTTCCAATGTTATGCACCCCAAATATGAGAGCATTTCAATTCTCACGCAGGGAATTCATTTCATATCTCATTTTACACAACAGTCGACACTACCAGAGAATTTTAAACTTGGTTCGGAGATACAGTAGAACCTCGATTAACCGAAACTCTCCGTTCACCGAAATCGGTTTCTTCTTCACTTTTATTTTTTTTTCACTTTCTACTATGATCCAATATTTTCTCTTAACAAAGATTCATTTTTAATTTTTTTCCCCCGACATTCCTTTTGTATGCAAGCCGTGCTTTCCAAACTACGAGTGCAGATATATATTTTGAATTCCCTTTTATAGAATTCCTTCTCGCAAGCTCAATTCTCGGTATGAGTGTTGTCTTCCCCACTTTCAAACATCCCTGTTCTTAACTGGCGCAGATGAAAATGCTACAGACTTTGTGAAAGATAGTGTTACTGAGTTTTCAAGCCTTTTTAGCACAATGAAAGGTTTTGAAAATGGCGGGGATAGAGAAATCACAGTGTGGTTGAATTGTGACGTAGAAGAGGCAGGCTTCTGGTTGCTCAATGATGAGGAATTAATAGCACAAGTCAGAAAATTTCCAAATTATTTTTTTTTTTTGACAATTTTAATTTATTGAACAGTTAATAGTCATAATAATAATTCAATAACGCTATTATATATTAAACTAGATAATTATGGATGAATTCTCGATTATCCGATAATTTCGGTTATCCGAAGTCGGTTCGGTCCCAATGACTTCGGATAATCGAGGTTCTACTGTAGTTTATTTTTAAATTGAGCGTAGCAGTACTCCAATACGTGTATTGTGTGATACGCATGGTGCCATCTTAATTCACTTTTATTTACTGATGTTCAAAGAAAACTGGACAAATATTTATTCGTATTACGAAGCAAGCTTAATAAGTCTCCTTCAGTGTTTCAAACCTCTATTTTTAATGATTCCCTGCTTACTAGAAAGCACATTCAGTCACAATAACCCTGAATGCTGGCTTTTCCTAGAATCTTAACTTTTTCTTTTTCGTACTCCAAAAATGAAAAATTCTTGAAATGAATCCATCGATTTATTTTTAGTACTTGAGAGTGCTATTTCTTTCAATCACGGGTTTTTTTTTCTATGCGCCGTATCACTTTTCAATTTTTTTTTTATTTTAGGGACTTGGGTGGGATTTCCAACCTATATTCTTGCATTTTGTGTGGTTTTAGTTGTGCACCTCCCCTTTTGGTCTCAATCGAATGGATAGTTTATGTACAGGATCGCCCAAAAGATTCGAAATACATGCCGCTCTATCTGCCGAAATTGATTAAACTCGCATATCTCAAAAATTATCAGGCGTAGAATGTCGAAACTTAATATTTAGGATTGTTGTAACATCTAGTTGTGCACCTTCCCTTTCGGTTCCATTCGACTGGATAATTTATCGACAGGACCGCCCAAAATACATTACTCTCTATGGGCCGAAATTCATCAAAGCGTACTTTGAGGTATTGGGCTATTTCAAACGACCCAGAAGTGATATATGCAAAATGAATTTCTCCATTAAAAGAAGTGTCTTCATCATTTATAGTTCTGCTACAGGAACGCTCAAAAGATTTCCAATACATTACGGTCAATAGCAATTTTAGGGGCATTCATCCATTTCAAGCACAATACCGTCCTACCACATAAGTTAGGTAATGGTCAGACCACGGTCACGTGCCTCCTTAAAGAACTACGCCAAAAGTCGCCACGCTTGGCAACTTTTGGTTCAAAAATCAGGATCTGAACTTCAAAAATCTGGATTTTTGGTTCCAATCTACTGGACAGTTTATTGACAGCGCCACCGAAAAGAATTTCAATACTTTAATGTCTATGGACATCTTCAATATGATTTAACCGTAGACAGTCATTGTTGGGTCTATGCCCAAAATCTCGCCGTCTGTCGTTGACCATGGCGAGCTTTTCCAAAATATCGCCCAATTGGGCGATAGTCAGTCATTGGGTCCATGCCCAAAACATCGCCATTTGTCATCGTTCTGGGCGAGTTTTGGCCATATATCGCCAAATTTGGCGGTAGTCTGAGGGTGGTTTCAGTTAGGTTAACAGACGCGCGATAAGACCCGCTTCACGCTTCGCCTGCCTATTATTTCCAAGGACATAACACCGTGCCATGTTGAAGCATACTTCATACTTGGAACCGACCTATAAAATCTTGGTGGTTTCATGCATGTGAGAGAGAGTAAAAGCACATTCAAGTGCGTAAGTAAAATCTGGAAGAATTTCAGATTTTTTTATTTCATCTGTTTACAACATTCTTTTGAGTATTTTTATATAATTTTCTTGAATAAAAATTAGGCACTTTCATGACCGCTTTCTCGAAAATAATACGACCTTCAAAGGGTTGAAAGGTTCATCGTAACGAAATTCGACGTCACCCTCTAATGAAAAGCGGCACTTTTTGATGAATGTCGTCGGGTCATTAAAGAACCTCCCCCCCCCCCTCCCCCAACACACTCCAAAAGCAAGCAACCCTTTTGATTCATTGATTCCGGGGGGGAGGGGGGAAGGCAGCCACAGAGCTCTCTTTCTTTTTCGTCATTCCACATCAGACTGCAGCATCAGTCTTAAACGATTTTGCCATTTTTCTCTCTAAATCTCTTCCCTTGTAAGTCGAATTTCGGAGCCCTCCTTTCACCTCGAAACCGACGATAAATCAGGGGGGGCGGGCGGGAAAAGAGTCAAGTCAAAGAGTCAAGTCGAAAAAGAAACTCACAGAATCAGAGAGAAGATAAAACTCTTCGGAAGGACTTTGACTTGACACGAAAAGCCGGCATAAATCTCGCGGATTTGTTTTATGCAAATGCGGGCCCCGGGGTTTTCTGGGACGGCCCCCGGAACACGACGGGACATCGAGTGGGACGTACCTGGGGGTGGTGGGGGTTGGTGAGAGCTCTTTTAAGAGGGAGAGAGGCAGTTCGTAGGTGTCGATGTGGAGAAGTAGGTTGCCAAAGGAAACACCGATGTTGCTCTTTGCCGAAAGTTGGAAGTGATTAGAGAACACTGAAAGAGTTGGAGTGGGTGTTCCCCCCCTCAAGCCTGAACAGCCCCAAGATGTATTTTTGGGGAACGGTTAGACTGACTTAACCCTTATGAGGCGCAACCCTTTCCCAATGGTGGAAAAAGGGCAGCCGTTGCCATCGCTCGACTTAACGACCAGCACGCACAGCCAGCTGTCGTCAAAAAAGGGTCTCGCGATCTGTGGCACGCGATGAACGTTTCGATCGCCCGCCCTCTTGCGGGTCGTTCAGCCGAGCGATGGCAACGGCTGCCCTTTTTTCAGCATGGGGCCATCTATCCAGCAGTTCTCGCATTCTTCCATTTTTCAGCAGATGTCGGTGCTGTTTAAAAATGATCGTGACCATTTTTGTTACGGTAAGTGACGTGCTAAAAAGTAAAGGATTCTCGTGGAGCTAAATCACCCGCCACTCTTTTTATAGAAATCCAATCTATTCTTCGTGACGGGCAACAGTCAAACCGTCCGAGTTGGGTGTTCTCAGAGCGGGAACAATGCGCGTTAAAGGGTTAAATCCAGTGACCTTCAGCAGGGTGGCCATCGCTCTCGGGTAGTCCAATACTTCGGATAAAGAGCCGCGGCTCTCCTTTTGATGCTAGCACGATGAGTATCGAACAAAACAAGCGAGTATTTTTGTGCATGTGAAGGTCTATTCGCCCCACTCAGACCGATCCACCCATCCAAACACACAGCTTTCTCCCCTTTTTCTTAAACGAAGGCATCGTCTTCAGAATTTTCGAAGACTACGGAGACCTCCATCCAGAGCGGAAGCCGGTTTCTTAACTGACCCACCGTGTCAGGGAGAGGGGTCCTTTCGTGGAAGTATTCGACACTCCGCGATGCACACGATAAAAACCCATCCATCTTGTACTCTCCGATACCGGAATGCCAATTCTCGCCTTCATCCAACGTGTCGGGACAAAACAACATTATTTCCGATAGTGAATACGATACTGAAACAATTACAATAACATACTGATTACAATTACAATAAGATACTGAAACAATTACATAACTTCTTTTCACATATCCATTTTTATCTCAAAGCAAGAACAACAAGGTGGAAAAGAGAACTGTAAAATAATTGCTGCAAAGCAGTAACGTACACAACAATATTTTGAAATTCGCCCTTCCCACACCTTTATCAAAATTGGAAAAGAAATTTTCTTTGAAATTCTTGCTTTAAAATGTAATAAATAGTAATCTATTGTTTAAGCACATCTGCTTCATTAAAAAACGTAAAAATTTGTTTGAGTTTAATGTACAAAAATAAACATTTCTTTCCGATATACCTATTAATAATGATGTCTCGTCGGTTATGCTAAGGTAGCTTTAACTTCGTTTTCGTTATGTCGTCAGTTCCCTATCTTTCGACGGTACTTATAAGTGCTATAAAAGCTAATTGTTTTGTAATTCATTCTTTAACAGTTTAATTAAAAAGTAGAGTCACAAGCTGTAAAAGATTACAGCTATAACATTTCCAGTCAACCACTTTTCTTAGTAAAGTAAAGCAGCTTTAGAAGTTGGAGATTTGGGTATCCCACAAAAAGCATTCATCTCTGGAGGTGTTTGTTTCATATATGAAGATATCCAAGTTGACAGTTTTCAAATTGACTTTATAACTCCGTGTCCTCTTTTCATTTAGCTTTACGCCACTAGATGGCAACATCATCCTAGTGTTTGTGATAGAGTAAAAGTAGGGATCCAATATAGATTTTTTTTGCTAATTTCGGGTTTTGTACCCTCTGTTCCAGGTTCGTTTCAGTATTTGTGATAAGTCGCCCTCTAGAACCAGAAAAGGCAGTTTACATTTTTTAAAAATATTTAAAATTGCGCTTTTCTTATGTAAGTTTCGAATATACCGTTTACTGGAGTTTCCCTCCACACTTTTAATCCTCATCAGAAAAGCGTGGCGGGGGAAACTGAATATTTTCACTTATGGCAAAAAGCAAATCTTATTTTTCAAGCATTTACTTATCAATTCGTAATGCTTTAAAAAATGTAATGACATTTTATGAGGAAAAAAGTAGTTCTGCCAGTTTTTTAGCCTGCTGTAAACTGTATGTTTGATATAATACAAGGCCTGTTCCAAAAGTTATGAGACTTTTCTCCTCAGCATTTCTAGCACATTCCCAAGGAAAAAGGTGAAGTGGAAATTTGTATTGAAAGTCAGTGACGTATTTCAACGATCGCGCATCTGCTCGGAATTACGCGTAAGATGCAGGGATCTATCGAACAACGGTAAGCGAGAAAAAATGAATTTGCGATACGTCATGCAAAGAACAAATCCGCGTGTTTCTCCATCGCACCCCCATTACAGTACAGTCCAGACCTTAGCCCCCTCTGACTTTTTTAATTTCACGTCTTAAGATGGCCATGAAAGGACGTTACTTGGACAAGATATCCGAACAGCCGTAAGTACAAGACTTTCAAGTACTTAACAAAATAAGTTCGAACAAAGCTCAACCACTTGCAGCAAGCTTTCGCTCGTTGTTTTGCATACTTGGAAGGTTATTAAACGTTTTACTTGGTGAAAATGATCATGCAATTTTTTTCACTTAACTTTTGGTACAGACATTGTATATTTTGAAGTAAGTTGTCTGTTTTACAATTCTGTTCACTGCAAGGAGAAATACCTGGTATAGAAAATGTAAGAAAAGTGGCCCTCTAAAACAACACTAGCTATACAGAGAGAGAATCCAGCGGATTTGGGAAAATTAGGCTTTTTCTCAATAGAATCTTCTCTTTTTGTCAAATTCCTCCTGCTCCTTTTGATAAAGGAATGTGAACTCTGGTTTTTACGATTGAAAAAGATCAAACCCCCCAGTGGCGTACGCAGACTTCTTTCAAGGGAGGAAGTTATGGACATAATTTTAAAATTAAATGCATGAAGAGAAGCGTTTGGCGGAAGCTGGTTCCGATCCCGATCATTCCGAGTAGTAGCTGAAGGCGTTATTCGGCCGGGCAAAAGGTACCCAGTTCCCCATCCTTCAGTTACCGCAGTGTTGCTTTCGCGGAGGACATCTAGTGCCGCACAACTCCCCATTAGCGAGACATCAAGATGCTGGTGAACGATGTTCCAAGCGTTTGAAATTCGCCAAACGTTGTGGACTTCGACAGGCTGCAGCCATGTGTTGTGATCTTTGCATGAACGAGAGATGGATGGGGTCTGTGCTGGCGCCACCTATCGCTGAAGGCGAGAAGGTAAATGCATGTTCGTTTCTTCGGGTCGCCACTGAAGGAAGACGGTGGCAGAAGCTGGTTTGGATAATTCTCCGCGTGGTAGCTGAGGGCGTTATCCGACCGGGCAAAAGGTACCCACTTCCCTGGCTTTCAATTACCGAGGTGTAGCGTGCGCGGAGACGATCTAGTGCAGCCACAGACATAATCTTTATGTTAAAAATGTATCGACTTTATGCCAAAAATTTTTCGATCAGGGTGGGGTTCGACCCTCTAAATTACCACTTGCGCATGCCACTGAAAGCACCGTAAGTTTAGAGTTTTCCAGCCATCTGAGAATTGTGACTACAGCAAAAGACGTTTCACGTCAGAAACCACTTTAAAAATGTAGCATTTTAAGTAACGCATCCGTCACAAACGTAGACGATTTTTACGAACGGAAATAAGTGTTACTGACATGCGAATATCCGTATCGTGCAAATGCACGATGTCAACCACCTCCCCTCCCGGACAAAACACGAACGTGTCTCTTTAAAACGAACAGAGTCCACCTCTTTTATCCGTACTCTTTCCTTTAAATGTGAAATCCTATGATTGACCCATCAGCTTGGCAGCAGCTACCGCCATTTGACGGGGGGAAAACGCCCCGCCCACGCTGAAAGGGACATCTCTAACCCCCCTCCCCCACCCACACCCCTCTCGCTTCCTTCCTGCCTCGAGAAATGTTCGAATTTAGTCGGGTTCGGTGGGATTAGGGAGGGCGGTGGTGGCGCGAGTTAAAAGTCCTGTACGCCATTAAGGGCGCACCGAGTCGCCCTTGTTTCAGTGCGCCCCGAAATCTTTTCTCGGAAGTTTCCGGAAGCGTCGTTTGTTTCTCTCTCTCTACGCCCCTGCGAAGGAAGGGGGGGCAGGAACCCCGGTGGGGAGTGGGGGGGCGAGAGTAGTCTTGGTGAAAATTAGAATTTTTAAAATATAGATTATCTGGTTAAGTGTTGAGGGGACATCATGACAGATTCTATATTGGGGGGGGGGGAGAAAAGGAGGGGGGGAGGAGGAAGGGATGTTATGAATTCATGAATATTCAGTGGCGTTCGGGAAAAGTGGATGGAAAACGCCTCTGAATTAATATCGGACCTGGGTAATTGTGTTCCACGGCGATTAGTTTTGAAGTAATCGGGGTCATTTTCGATGTATGTTTCGGGTTGGATTGGTTTCGACGATGGTAATGGTGTCTGCGTCATCTCGGTGCATGGGCGTGTTCTTGTAGGGGGGGGGTTGGGGGGGGGCTAAGTGGAATGGAGACTGTGATGCAGGTCGTTTCTTTTTTTTAATACTTGCTACGTTATTTCCTCTTGAATTTAATTTGATGTTTTTAACCAGTTGACAAATCCTTGTTTCCCCTGCTTAAGGCTACTCTTTTCGGAAGTTCTGCACCTTTTGAACAGCTATATAACTCCTTTAAGGCTGTTCTTCGAAAAAAAAGAACTCTGTTTTGAGTCTTGGTACACAAATTGGAATAAACTAATAGCACCATGGTCTCCAAAAAATACCAGAGGGTTCTTCCTAAGCTGTTTTACACACTACGATAGGCGAAAAAGCTGTGGCTTTTGTGAAATTTTCAGAAAATATTCCTAAACAGGGATCCGAGCTGCAAGATTTTTCGAAGAGTGGCACGCTTTGCGAAAATGTCCGATTTGTAAGAATTTTTTCTAAAAGTTTTGAAACTGATACAGATTGACCTGTCTTCGCAGTACGTAATACAGCTTATAAAGAGACAGTTTCAAAAATTTGAAATGCCTGGCATCATTAGTTTATTTGTAATTATGTAACAAAATCACATGATTTTTTCGAATAACACCATGCCTCGCTACTGTCAAAATCACGGGATGAGCTTTCCTTCTCTATTTCTCGTGCCCTCATATTTCCGGACAATAGCGTTCGTAAGTGATGCACCAGAAACATAAGAGCACTTCATTTTTTTATGCACGGATTTTTACTTTCCGAACATGTACCCTGTAAGGAAAGTATTGTCATCATGTCATTGTTCATAAGAAATTGAAAAAAAAAAAGGAAAAAAATGTTTATCATATTAACGCTTTAACGCGCAGTGGTTTCGCTCTGAGACCACCAAACTGTTGACGTTTTGACTGTTGAAGGTCACGAAGAATAGATTGGATTTCTATAAAAATAGTTGCGGGTGACATAGCTCCAAGAGAATCCTTTACTTTTTAGCACGTCATTTCCCGTAAAAAAATTGTCACGATTATTTTTAACACCACTGACATCTGCCGAAAAATGGAAGAACGCGAGAACAGCTGGATAGACTGCCCAATGCTGAAAAAAGGGCAGCCGTTGCCATCGCTCGACTTAACTACCAGCAAGATGGCGGACGATCGAAACGTTCATCGCGTGTCACAGATCTAGAGACCCCTTTTTTGACGACATCTGGCTGTGCGCGAGCACAGCCAGATGTCGTCCTTAAAAAAAAGATCATCGAAGATGAAATATCGTCCAAAAAAGATGAAAAAAGTCTTCCATAAAAAAAGATGAAATATCGTCCTTAAAAAAAAGATCATCGTTTAGTAGAGCGTTGTTCAACGCAGAGTCAACTATATCTCCCTTCCAAGGTATCTCCACCGATGTTCGATAAGATAAGAGTGGAGTTGTGTGTTATAATAAGTGCTTGAGTTTGAAAATTCCTCAAAAATCATTTAATACCTTTCGGGCAATCTCTGAAAGAAAAGTCTGATATTAAAAAGTTTTAATGACTATGTCATTTTATCTCTCAACCCCTTTATTGAAAATGGTCCGAAAAATGCGACATAAAAGTATGCCACATCATTTTACACGTATTTAAATACTATGAGTTCACAATAACTTTAATCTATTGTTACACTACTTCGTAAGCTGTAGAATAGGCATCCCATGAATCAGGTTGTAACGAAAGTTTTCCGCCCTATCTGCCTGAAAAACTAACTTCTAACTCCTTAGATAACTGTTTTTGAACTTTCGGTACCCAACTTGCACAGTGTCACAGGATACAACACTAGTACTTAAAGCTGTACTCATAATTCTTTGATATTCTGTAGCTGACTTTTTGCAACACAACTGGAAGTCAATGAAGGTTCTAATCCTCTAGAGCTAAGTTCTATTTGGAGACACCTTGTACTTAATCATAACTATATATTTTACAGATTTCACAAAGCAGTGTTATAAAGTAAACCTCTTTCTTTCAAATGCCAAAAATCGTTTGACAAAATAGGAGCCAATACGCCAACGCTAACTGTGTGCTGACGATGTTTGCGGTGGCGGGAAACTTTCGTTACAACCTAATATTTTTTTATCAATAGGTTACAATCCTAAAAATGTCAACATAGGGTGACCAGGCGAAATAGACGAAACGGGAGAGGTAAAATGACAAAGCCAATGAATATCGTTTTAACCCTTTAAGGCGCAGTGATCCCGCTCTGGGATCACCCAATTCTGACGTTTTGACTGTTGCCTGTCACGAAGAATTGATTTGATTTCTATAAAAATAGTTGCAGGTCACATAGCTCCACCAGAATCCTTTACTTTTTAGCACGTTCATTTCCCGTAAAAAAATGGGTCACGATTCTTTTTAACAGAACTGACATCTGCTGAAAAATGGAAGAACGCGAGAACAGCTGGAAAGATTGCCCAATGCTGAAAAAAGGGCAGCCGTTGCCATCGCTCGACTTAACTACCAGCAAGATGGCGGACGATCGAAACGTTCATCGCGTTTTGATGGTGTGCGTGAGCACAGCCAGCTGTCGTCAAAAAAGGGTCTCTAGATCTGTGGCACGCGATGAACGTTTCGATCGTCCACCATCTTGTTGGTAGTTAAGTCGAGCGATGGCAACGGCTGCTCTTTTTTCAGCATTGGGAAAGGGTTGCGCCTCAAAGGGTTAATAGGGCAATCATGAAACTAAAAAATGAGGGGGGTTCAGTGGGGGGGGGAGGGTCTCCCCTTGACGAGGCTCGAATAGCCGAGTTTTTTTTTTTTAAATCTTATATTTATTCAAGTTAATTTCATCTTAAAAAAATGAAAAAGTCCTTGTTATAAACCTCTCCATTTCGTGATGTTCAATAGCTTGATAAATAACCAGTTTGGCGCGCGACTCGTAAATCATTGCTTTCCTTCCCAGAATCCCTTTCCAGTTTACAATGAATAAATATAAAAAAAAATATGCATTCAGAAAGAGAAGGGGGGACAGTAGAAACCTACTGGTTTTGTAAAAAGATTCATAAATAAGGAAGCAAAACAAAGACCTCCGTGAAAACGGATTTTCTCCGTAATAAAAGAAATCGCCAAGACGTACTCCACTATAAACAAACAAACAAACAAAAGAAGACCCCTCTCGTCCAATACCTGCCTGTGCGAGAAGCAAGATGGGGGAGATCGCGTATTATTAATATAAATAAAAACACAAACAAACAAAACAGATTGGCTGGAGTATGTGCCAAAGGCCATCTATCGCACAGGCGCCAGCCGATCTGTACGCAGCTAGGAGAAAAAAAGAGAGGGGGGGGGGCTAATTAGGTAGGCAGGACCGTCTAGGCCTATTAAGCAGCTTTAAAATGGCACGAACTCGGGAAGGAAGGAACAGCAAAAAAAAAAAAATTCCATTTATAAAACTGATTCATACATCGTAAACGAGCTGGCTTGGAAGTCAGTCACGGCAGCAGTTAAACCGCGTGGTGGGTTCTCAAGAACAGGTCTGATTCTTTCAGGTATTTATTCATGACAGGCGATTATCCTAGTTTATCTCGACTCGCCGGGTTTTTTTTTCTTTGGTTTTTACGAACGCGGTTTTCATTCATAAAAAAAGGAAAAGGAGAGGATGTATATACATATAATGTGTGTTTTTTTTTTTCCAGAAGTTAATTTGACAAGGATATCTTTCCAACGGTGCTGTTTAGAAGAATTATTTAGATGGATTTCAGAGTTTTTTTTGTTCGACGATTTTTTTCAATTTCTTCCTTATGCCTTCGAAGGCCCTTGGTAAATTTCGGCCATCTTCGAAGGGGCGCAATTTCGAACTCAAAAACTGATAAAATCTTGGTCTAGGCATACAAGGGGGCGCCTTCTTTACGTTTGCAGTGGAGCGTCATGTATTCTAGGGCCGCCCCTGACATTTTTACTAGGATTTTGAAGTTTTCATCGCTAGGATTTTTGGTTTTATTTCGTCCTCTTTAGGAAAAGAAGAGGGTTATGTTGAGGAGGGTGAGTAGTTGAGGGGGTGGCTTAGAACCCCTATTAAAATTTTCTCAAAATGTGCCGATTTTTTGGCAATGACGGAAGGGCTTATGTTATACGAAATGAGAATCTCATTGCCTTTTTCGAAAATTTTTAGGAGACATGGGCTATGGTCTTTAAACTTCTCCTGTCTACGCCAATGGGGTGATTACAAATTAATATTGTTGCAGAATACTCTGCTTGTTTCCGGGGTTCGTCGTTCTAAAATCTACTTGGTGTAGAAAGTTCTAATAAAAAGTCCACTGGTCAGGATGGAAACACCACTTTATTGCTTTTACAACTTCGTAGAACCATCAGCTGTACTAAATTCACAAGCACAATTCAACAGTCATGTGCTTTTCACAGTCCGCTTAGATCTGAAGCTCCACAAATGCTGTATTTCTCACACAAAATAAAACACTTCCACAGGCAAAAATTCAGTGAAAATAGACGAGAGATAACACTGACAGTCTCTCAAGCCTCAGCCATCAAGAATTGACACACGGCACTTTAAAAACAGCTTCGAAAAGCAAGCCAAAACACTGCTTCTATCACAGAGCAAAGCAAACGTACTCACTCACAGAGCTCTACTCACACGCTCAACTAACACTGAACTGGGGTCTCTGAAACGCTTGTATATATAGGTAGGGCAGAAGCTACAAGAAACTTCTGCAAGAGTCTATTTCTCGAGGATTCCACATAAAGCGGGACTTTTGATTGCGTCATAGAAGAGAAATGTTAGGCTATTATGCATGTTATGAAGAAAAAGCAGTTTTACAAGCCCCATTGGGAAAATCGCGCCCAATGACCAATATGTCGCCAAGCTTGGCGACTTTTGGCGAAATATCGCCATATTGGGCGCCAAAAATAAGTCCCCAAAAGTGAAGTCATCGAAGACCTACGACCCATATTTCTCTAGAAATCCACAGAAAAACAATGGGGAAACCAAAGCCTCCGTATCTCCGGTTCTAGTGGGCCGATTTTGATGAACAAAAAGCAAAATTTAACTACAGTGAAACCCCGATCTATCGTTCCCGCATCCATCGTTTTCCCGTATTCATCGTTTTATTTCTGTGGTTCCTGCACAACTTGTATTTGAATAACGTTAAAGGAACTCGCGTGTATATCGTTCGTCATAAATTGACTTTCCCGCGTCCATCGTTGTAAAATTTTTCTCCTGGCTAAAACGAAATGGAAGGTTAAGTGGATCCATATGGCATACAAACTGTAATTGTTTCTTGGTATGAGTTCTTGGTGTGATGATGATCAGATGAACACTGGTTGCGTGTTGGAGAGGTTGCGTATAGCGTGAAATTTAATCATTTTATCCATTCATCAAGAAGTTGAGGCATGTGGTATCCTAAACATGAAAGGAAGGTGTGATGATGCAAAAAACGATAATAATGGCGAAGCAGAAGATAATATTCTTGCTACTGAGGAAGAGATTACACTAGAGTGAAGTTTGAAGCAATAATGGTATTTGAAATGGTATGAACTTTTATAGACAAACATAAAATCACAGAAAAGGTCGAGAAAAGTATTATAAATCGTGAAAATTGACTGTTTAATTTAAAAAATGATGAAAAACCCAACATAAAATACTGAATTTTGGAAAATAAGTATCGCTTATTTTCATCTTCGATTTACTTGATTTGTAACAAATTTGTATTTGTTATACAGTCATTGCGTGCTTGCATAAACACTTCTTTCTTCGTAGTTTGACTTGAACCCGCATTTATCGTTTACCCGCATTCATCGTTTTTTCCTCCGCACCCCTTGAAAAACGATGAATCGGGGTTCTACTGTATTTGAAACGTAGAGTACTAATTTTAAGCTATTTTAAGCCACAGAACAGCGGATTGCCCCGAAAATTCACAACAATATCCCGAATCTGAAGGCCTCTTTTTTTTGCAAAACTACAGAAGATAGATGCATTTTGGAAAAATGAAATGATAAATAACACTTTGAAGTTGCTAATGCCATAAAGTTATAAATGTTCAATGTGACCACTCCTTCAAACACGTATAAATACTAATACTCAGTTCCGATGGCTGCAGTTGTCCTTGTTTTCAATTCAACAATGCCGGTTGACAGAGACGGGAAAAGCACTTTACCTTTTATGTGGGCTCCAAAAGAAATAACCGCACCGAGTTCATTTTGGATTCCAAAAAATGACACAACCAACATTACCAATATTTTCAATTGGGAACATCCAATTAAAAAATGTAATCAAAAATGAAATTTTAACAATATTGAATCAAAATCATCAATATTGATATCAAAAATGAGCAGATACAATTAAAAGAGGACTTGATTTTTGGAAATAGAAGTTGCGTGTCTTATCATGAGTGGGAAACTGATCAAAAAATCATGAAAATAGCCATTTTCATACATTATGACAGAGCTCTCTTGATACCCCCCCCCCCTCTTCAAACTGAATTCATATCCTTACTTAAATTTAAAAATAAATCTCGTTTTTCAATTCTTAATATTTCACTTACTATTTAAACTACCCACCAGTCTAGTCCGTTTTTGAAACCCATGTAAAAGTAGAGCCAAAAATGACCCATGTGTTGAAAATGCATTATCATTATTTGGTTTTTCTTGAGATGGCAACGTTATCCACAAAATATGAATTTAAGTATCTCGTTTAGCCGATTGGCAACTACTTGTAAAATTCTATGTTATGAGTTTGTGAAGATTTCCAATTAAATTGTTTTTAAGAGTTCTAACGTTTGTTTTCTTGACTGTGAATCGTTAGATTGTAGCTAGTATTTATTTTTCTACGTAGAATTATTGCTGCCGTGGTGGTATTTGATGAGTATACAAATGCCAAACGCGCTTTAGATAAACGACTTAGTGCGCAGTTATTAATATTGGCGTCCGCTTAATTAGAAAGCTACACGCTTAAATCTATTGATTAAAACTAACACTCCTTTATTGATTAAATTTCTTATCGGCCGATTTAAATCCTTTTACGCCAAAAAATACTCATTCAAGACAATAATTTGTGAATGCCTCGATTCGCCCCAGCACTCCCCGTCCGCTATATTCTATATAACTCATTTTCCGCAAAAATCTTGTCTATTTGAGTATTCTGTCTGTCTCTTCTCCCTTCTCAACCCATATCCTATTACTATCACGTGACCGACGCTCTTAACGGATAACAGTTCATAGTAAAAAACGCGGCCATAGTTGTGTGTGTATTCCGCTGGTGATAGTTTGATGTTATATCCGAATACCAAATGCATCTTTTTCATATTGAGAGTTGTGAAATAAATTCAGCCTAGATAGGGAGGAGATGCTTTAGGTAAAGATTTCGCTTTAGTGACATAGTTTCTTACGATTGGATTATAAAAAGCTGTTGTAAAACAAATGAAGTTATAGGATATCTCCACCCAAAGTGAGTGAGTAGTATTTTACCTTTTTCATGTCAATAAATTGGGTTGCTGCTTTCATTCAATCTCACAGCTGGTTGAACCATGATTGCATTTCTGTATTCTGACTGTACTGTGAATTCGTTTTATAACGAGAGACTACAGTGAAATTATATTCTATTTATTAAAAAAATATTTTTTTATAGTGTATTAAGATATATGTCATGTATTTGCCTTGATTTAAAATTTATTTTCTCGGGCTTATAATCATAGATTACAGCTCTGATAATAAAAAATGAAGAAAACGAATCATTCAATATATTCATCACAAACAGCAAATTTTAATAAAACACCCTTTTTATAGCTTAAAATAATAATCTTAATGGAGTACAGATATGTTAATTAAAAAAGGACTGATTTTGTAAAAACGCTCATTCTATACCTTCAATAATAATCATAATTGAGTACCGTTATATGAATCAAAAACGGACAGGACACTCCTCTTTTTTGATTATTATTGAGCCTCAATGGAGCTGTTGTAGAATGCTCAAAAATTGAGAATGTTTCGCTCCATTGATATTTGTCGATGAATGGAGCAAATTTGACTCAATCGGGAGAATGGCTGTTTGAAGTCAATGATTGAGTCAAAATAGACTCCGTTTGATTATTATTTTACTCAATAGATTTAAGCGTGTAAGTTGGTATTTTGACTAACTCTTGATACGCTTTAACACCATGCTTCCAGTTGGAAACACGGTGAAAATTGCGTACAGCATCCCCCCCCCCTTCCGTTTAAACGACTCATATCCTTTAACTAATGCAATAGAAGACACAATAGGCATAAAGCTATTTTACACTACTGGTCAAAAGTATTGCAAGTTTTAGAAATCTAACGCTTTTCAAGATGAAGCCCCCTCTCCCCCGTCAAAAAGAAAAATCAATATAATGGATATTTTTGAATGTCAACATGCTAAAGGAATGACTTCAGAGACTAGATAGCATTAGGTTAAAGAACAAAAAAAAATTAATTTATTTTAAAAAAGCATAAAAAATATATAAGTTATTATAGAAATCGTAATCCATTTTGGCTCGCCGAAATAAAATTAAATAAAGAATTCAAGAAGTTCGGTAAATGCGATTGAACTCAAAATCATTTATTATGTTGCTGAGCAGCCTTGACTTAGATCACAAGAGCCACTATTCTAGATATGGAATCCACCCTGTTTTACAACACTTCCTTCGGTGTTTCATCGTGCCAACTTAAAGGATGGGACCCTAAAGCTCTCATTTTGTCTTTAGCTGATTTTTAGTTGTATTCTTTCTAGAGATGGACGCGAGACGTGCGAGACGAGAATTGGGGCTGTCTCGTCTCGTCTCGCAGTGGTAAACCTCTGTCTCGTGTCGCGTCTCGTCTCGTCTCGCAAACGCTGTGTCTCGTCTCGCGTTTCGCAAAGAAATTGCTGTCTCGTCTCGCGCGAGACGCGAGACGTCTCGCGAGTCTCGCAAAATTAAGGACTGCGATTTCGTTACCATTTTATACTAACTTATTATTGGGATTTTATTGAAAATTAATATTAATAATAACAATTACTTACATATAGCCACATTAGTAGATATATTAATAATTATATCAGCATATATCGGCATTTGAAGTAAAAGAAATTCAGCTTTAATCCGTATATATAATGTCCCACCGAAAATATAGTATTTATTTTTATTTACTAGCTGCGTGCCCGTTCTTCGCACTGTAGTAAACGAAAATTTTCCTAACATGAGTAATTTCAATTAATTCCAGTGATGTGGAATCTAAAATAAAAGCAAAATTATTTGACTCTTGATGTAAAGTTTGCGTCATGAGTATTAACCTGGCATCATTGCAATATAATGACTCAAAAAACTACGTCAGTGTCATTCGCGATCAGAAAAGTGAAAAGCTTAGCGGTTTGCAGAGAACTCCCGACTTTCAAAATGTGTTATTTCTACATCATACTGTAGTTCTACATCATACTGTTCAAGTTGTAGCATTAAATACCTCAGACACTACATGAAATGGACAACCGTTTGTTTTAAAATAGCTGCGCACTCGCTCTTCATACGAGAAGTAGCGAATATTTTACTAAAATCATATCTGCATGAGACAAAACAGATTTTTTTTTTTAAGTTCAAGTAATCTCCTGTTGAATTACTGCGGATATTACGCAACTTGAATACTTCGTTCAGTTGGTTGTAAGATAACCCTTGAAAAATTATAAACAGAACACTTTTAGTCTTTATTAAATCTCTACTATTTACTTTAACGTCAATTTCAAGTCTCTAAAATATGTGTAATTTTTATATTAATGAAAACAAGATTATATTAACGATAATTATAATTATTTGCCTAATATTTCCAGTAACATTACCGTGTGTGCATTTTTAGATTTCATAATAGTATCTCAGTTGGTTAATAGACGTCTTATTTTTTGTTTATATTTTAAATTACTGAACAGTTAATTTGTTGACGACTATCCGTTTGAACTTTTCCACAATAATTTTTAGCGATAGTACTACAGTCGTTATGGTCGCCCTGTTTGCAGAAAAATTAAACCATAATCCCCCTAATGTATATCCAGTGTGGATTTTTTAAAAAAATGAAAAGACATCTAACAGGCGAAGATAATTTTAGAATAGGAACCCAACTGCAAGATAAAATGATGGGGAGGAAAAAAATTTATAAAAGTTTTGCAAGCCGAAGGAAGGGAAAACATGATAATATAAACGAAAAGAGATATAGTTTTTAAAAAAATTGCTTGCATTTCTTTCCGTCCGATATTAATGTACATGAATAAAAAATGTCATTTTAATCTCTTTAAAATAGGCCAACAATAGGGATTTAACCGCCCCTAGAAAGTTGTTACCAGGGTGGACGCCCCCCCCCCCTACGCACGCCGCAACGTGCGGGAAAGTTTGAGGATAATATCGGTACAAGGATATTTCAACCAAGGATATTCAACCATATTTCAACCTACTCAGACTAAGAATCAATGCGAATGCAAGTTACTCTACTTCTAATCTCTCTCTGATATACCCGAAACCCGATTATCACAGGGGCAAGGGGGGGGGCGGTAGTCCGGTGACCCTGAAGAAAAAGGGGGCCTATATATATCCCGATTATCTAAATTATAAATTCATATGTACTGAAATAGTAATTGTGGGGAAAAAAACTGAATTTCCTCTATAATATAGGTATTACCTAATTGTCTATCACTAGATCAAGTTAGAGATATTTTTGGGGGGTGATAAATACGATTTGATTAAAGTACAAAAACTACAGTTAACTGAAATGCAATTTTCGAGTACAACACCGGTCAAAACTGAGTTAAAATGCTTAAAAAAGGAGGGCTCAGTAAAGGGGCTTAATCGGAGCCCCCGGGAAGGGAGGGGGAGAGTAGACAATTACAAGGCGAGCCTGGGTACTGAACGCGTGGAGGTGTTGTGACGTCACAAGAGAGGATGGACTTTTCACCGTTAAAGGCATTAGAATCATACGGAAAAGTAGAAGAAACTAAGATGTTTTGTGCCTTTTTTGGATACTAATGGTAAGTCAGCAATCTCTATTCTTAATACGACATACTTTATAATAGTTATTAAGCTATAGAGTACATAAAAATATAAAATTGACATATTTTGCGTTAGTTTTATTGATTTCTGTTCTTTTGTTCTAGCAATCACTATGCTTCCGTTTGCTGCGTCCCAGGCTGTAAGTAAAGCTAATTACAAAAGAGGAGAAAATGTAAAAGTTTTCACTTTTCCCAAAAAACGAAGAAAAGCGGGCCGAATGGACTAAAAATACTCCAAGAAAAAATTGGTCCCCAGGAAAAAATACGTATGTTTGTATTGAGCATTTTCGAGATGAAGATCTTTTAAAAGACGGTGCTATTTTAAAATCAGATGGGGCACTTTTAACTGTAAAAAGAAAGCATTATAAATTAGAACCGAATGCTATCCCGTGCATTTTTTCGAGCTTACCAGCCTATATATCCGATATTACCAAAAAACAAGAAAGAACTGATCCTACTAAAAGAAGAGAAAACGTTTAGGAAAAAGATATTGAGGAAACCAAACAAAAAAAAAAATAATGCAAAGGAAAATATAAATTCTTTTGAAATTAAGAAATGTATCAAGAGTTTCATGGCAATTCTATGTTAAGAAAATGTCACCATTAATTATAAATTAAACGAAGATTCCCTTCCACTGCACATACCAAGTAGCTTAAGGTTCAATGCGGATCTCATGGTTGATTTATTTATTAAAAAAAAAAAAAAGAGAGAGAGAGAAATCTATTTGCTGGATACTTAGAAAAATAAAAAATATAGAAGGTATTTATTAAAGAAATATTTTCAACTAAACGGTTTATCGGAATTTGTTGAAAATTCTGAAATTAAGTATGAACACAGATTCGGAAATTAACTCAAAAAAGAAAATGTATTACTGCAATGCTAACAACAATAACAAAAAAGTATATGTATTACTGCAATATATTTTACATGAAAACCCCTGAGAGCATTTAGGCAGTTTTACATATTCAAGAGTTATACTCACTAATTTTTAAAAATATTTAATTATGTATATTTCAAATGTCTCAATGTGATATTTGAAAGTCTTATCTAGAAAAAACTAAAGCAAACACTTGTAGTGCTTTCATGAAAAACTTTATAGTATTTGTAAGGTTTGGGTAATAAAAGCTTTTACTTTTTATTTTCTTGTTTTTTGTGCTTTAATTGCTTCTAATAAAATTTGACATTAGGAGTCTGTATAACATAATTATATATAGTATGTATTGTACAAGTTTTTAAAATATTAATTGTGGAAATTTCTGATTATATTCCTCGTGCTACTAGTGTTTATTGACATTATTGATCAGATTTCTTCCATAGAATTCAATACAAACTCTTTGAAATCCCATCCTCTCTTGTGACGTCACGAAATGCCTTAAGATGACTATTTATGAATCTGGATATTTTTAACATCAATTCTTTTAAAAAGCTTATTAAAACGAAGCAAAACTAAATAATGTATTTCAGTTTTTAAGTAAAATTAATAAAAATTGTTATTTTTACTTAAAAATATATTTACTTTTACTTACTTAAAAATATGACTTTATGCTTATACAACGTATAAATTTAATCCATATACATATTATTTTAGATAAATGATAACATTGAGTAACCATTATATTATTTAGAATGTATTTGCTAGCCCGAAATGCAAAACATACTGCATACAATGCTGAAACTGCTTTAAATTCAGTACCAATTTATTCCATTGATTTCTGACAAAAAATATTGTTGATTCACTATTATTTAAGAACAAAGTGTTGTAAAACGAAAATGCTATTTCAATGCGTCATAAAAAATTAAGCTACTCGTATTTATTGGCATTATTAATTCCATTTCTTCCATTGAACTCAATGCAAACTGTTCCAAATCCCATCCTTTCTTGTGACGTCACGAAAACCAGTACCCAGACCCCCTCTTGCTTTCTCCTTTCTCTTCTTCAGTTGCGGCGACCCCGGCTTAATGCGTAAAAAAGGGGATAGTAAGGGGGGCCCCAAACTTAATGCCCCGGGCCCCGTCTAAAAGTGGTCAGATTTGAACATACCGTACCGCCTTTCCTATTTACTTATTATTTTTCTTTCAACTCTTCTCTTTTTTCTTTTTTTTTCCGCCTCTTTCTTTATCCTCTCCTTTGTGTGTTTTGTATATCTCTCGTCTGTTCTAATTTTAAATGTTACGTGTTTGTGCGTATTGTAGAGTGCTGATAGTATACCAGGACCGAAAACGAAGGAGACGCAAGTTAAACGGTAGAGGCTTCAGGCAAATTGTCGCTTTTCAGATCGTATTTATGCGAGACGGAAAAAAATGCGAGAATTCTCGCGAGAAATCTCGCGCGAGATAAGGCTCTGTCTCGTCTCGCGTCTCGTCCCGCAAAATATTTTCTTTCTCGTCTCGCAAAAAAAATGCCTGTCTCGTCTCGCGTCTCGTCTCGCGAGACAATGCGAGAATTCTCGCGTCTCGCGTCCATCCCTAATTCTTTCCAATTATACTATATAAGTTCTCAAAAATATTTGAATATGACCAATTTCTTGTCCTCTTTTTCTAGGCTTATTCTTGAAATGATGTTGAGATTTCTCAAACTTGCAATACTTTTGGCCAGTAGTGTAAATACCTGGATCTCAGTTCCGTTTGTAAAAGGTTAACTCACTCTCTGGACACTGGATATTATTGAAACTTTATATAACTTTGCCCTCAAAATGATGCACGAAATTTAACGCTGCTTAGTGGTGCTTAGAAGGTACAACCTTTCCTACACAGTGGCGTACCATAGGATGAGGGGGGTGTGTTGGTGGATGATGAATATACATGAGGGGGATGGGGGGGTTCTATCCCAGAGGAAATATGCAAACTCAGCAAACTGAGAGATATCTGGAATTCTCGGTCTTTGTAGATATATCTTGAACGTACGCTTCTAACTCCCAGGAAACGCATTTAGACCTTTCATTGTCCACCATTGGTAAGAACAATAAGGGGGTGGGGGGGCTGTCTATCGAAGGGGGGTTCGCAGCAAACGATGCCCCCATCCTCCGAAACGGCGCCATCCGATGGGTCTGACGATACCATCTGGAGTGGCGGATGGGGGGTCAGGCGGCCAATGACCACCCATTTATTTCTCTGCATCGGGTGGCAGCAGGGCGGAAGGAAAGCAAAAGGGTGGTACGTTTTCAGTTACTTCTTTCTCGGTGCGTTCTTCCCTGCAGAGTTCTTTTGCTTATTCTTCAGGAGTTTGCACTAAACAGGGGAACTTTCCTTGAGAGATAATATTTTTAAGAACAGCTTTCCAGGAAGAAACTCTCTTTACTGAGATTAAGATAGTTGATAGCCTTATCTTTACAATGGATATTTTGCACGTGACGTCACTACCGGTATTGGATCGCCAGAGCTTAGTTTTCGTTTCAGCTTGTTTGGACCTTAGGGGTTATTGAGCAGTTTCTTCTAAATATATTACTATTGCAAAAGGAGCTAGGATATGAGTCGTTAACAAATAACAATTTTAACCCTTTGAGGCGCAACCCTTTCCCAATTCTGAAAAAAGGGCAGCCGTTGCCATCGCTCGACTAAACGACCAGCAAGAGGGCGGACGATCGATGGTAGTTAAGTCGAGTGATGGCAACGGCTGCCCTTTTTTCAGCATGGGCCCTCTATCCAGCTGTTCTCGCATTCTTCCATTTTTCAGCAGATGTCAGTGCTGTTAAAAATTATCTTTTGACGGGAAAGGACGCGCTCAAAAGTAAAGGATTCTCGTGGAGCTAGCTCTGTCACCCGCCACTCTTTTTATAGATATCCAATCTATTCTTCGTGACTGGCAACAGTCCAAACGTCAGAGTTGGGTGTTCCTAGAGCGGGAACACTCCGCATTAAAGGGTTAAAATTTATTTTTGTCCTCATTGTGTGAGATATGGTTTAAAATATTAAGCATTCAATACTAAAAGTAAATAAAAAGATCGTCACTTAAAAGGTGCGGGTATATTTTAAATAAACATTTATATTATTTCCAACACGGAAAACTTAAACCTGTGAAGTACAATATATTCAGTGTTCGGAATAACATAATCATTTTAGAGCTCTAGGATTCTTTTTATTAGCAAAGTTTTGGAGCGAAATGCGATATTCTGAACTTTTCATTTAACCCATTTATGCCTAGTGTCCCTTTTTTGGGACGGCATTTTCGCTATGAGTCGAAAACGTTATTTATTTTTCCTAGCCTTTATTCATGAGTATGGAGCCTCCACTCTACAAAATATTTTAACATGACCCAGTAGGATGTTGATATTTCGATTTTTATGCATAATGATTTTAAAAGAAATCATCCCTTGTTCAAGAAGTTGACATCAGAAATTTATCTATTATTTCTGTTATCAGTAAAAATTGAAGAAAGTCGCAAAAATATCCAGGCACAAATGGGTTAAATATGAAAAGTTGGCTGTGCCGCACAGCCAGCTGCCGTCAAAAAAAGGGTCTCTAGATCTCTGCCACGTGATGAACGTTTCGATCGTCCGCCCTCTTGCGGGTCGTTTAGTCGAGCGATGGCAACGGCTGCCCTTTTTTCAGCATGGGGCCATCTATCCAGCTGTTCTTGCATTCTTCCATTTTTCAGGAGATGTCAGTGCTGTTAAAAAGAATCGTGACCCTTTTTTTACGGGAAATGACGTGCTGAAAAGTAAAGGATTCTCGTGGAGCTCTGTCACCCTCCACTCTTTTTATAGAAATCCAATCTATTCTTCGTGACTGGCAACAGTCCAAACGTCAGAGTTGGGTGTTCCCAGAGCGGGATCACTACGCGTTAAAGGTTTAACAATGCGCCCCCCCCAAAAAAATATAACTTGGAATAACGCCCTCACATTCCTCAGCAAAAGCATGATATATACTGTTCATTTTTCCTATTCCCTGGCGCAATTCAATTTTTTTTTGAAAATTTCACAAAAGGCACAGCTTTTTCGCTTATTGCAGTGTGACAAGCAGCTTATGTGGAACCATCTGAAATTTTTTGGAGACCTATGTGCCCTTTGTGCTATTACAGTGAAACCTCTCTGAGTGGCCACCCCACCGTACCGAGACTATTGGGCCGCTCAGAGGGGGTGACCGCTCTCAAGGGTTTTATTGACTATTATAAGATAAGGGCTATAAAGGGTAATATAAAGAAGTCTGGCACCTATTCCTTATTTAAAATGAAATTTAAAACTTATCGAAAGAGAAAATAGTACATTATTGAATGCTTCCTTAAATTTTTTGAAAAAGTATACAATTTGTGTCTGTTTTAAGGTTTTACTTTTGTTTGAAACAACTATTTTTCTTAGTTCGTTTTTCACCTTAAAAAGCAGATCGCTAACCGAGTAGTTTGTAGCAGATCTGTACCGCTTCGAAATTTTCGATCATTTCATCGATTTTCCCTAAAGTCGCTTATGTTGAAAGTTTACTTTGCTTTCGATTGGTTTGTACCGATGGTACAAATAAAAATAGTTGGTACTTACCGATACATCGGTAAATTCCTCGTCAGGGACAGAATGAACGCCCGAAAGGGACAAAAATTTATTTGTAAAAAATTATTTTTTTAGGACACCTTCTTCAACGCCTGATTGTCCGAGGAATTCCCCTTCTTAAGGGTGTGGGGAGGATACTCAACAGATAACAGAATCCATTCCTGTTATTCCTGGGACTTACATTCGACTATAAACCTGACCTTGAGTTTTTCCGCCCAAAATGACAGCATGGAGTGAGTAGAATTTCCCGAAAAAGGAGATGGGCGATCCCTCTCGGTGGCCGTTTAGAGGGGGACGGGTGGCCGCTGATAGAGGTTGTTTTAACCAGGGCCCGATTAACCTCTGAAGTGAGGGGAAGCTCAGTCTCATTTCGGGCCCCCTATCACCTCTTTGTTTGGAAAAATTAAATTTTTAATGATTTTCTTTCATAAAAATATTTTATTCATAAAAAGTAAATTTCATTGATTTAATTAGCTCTAATGATTTCCTTTGATAGGAGCATTTTATTTATTAATTTGAAATTTTCCTTTGATCAAAATATTTTATTCATTAATCTTCATAATAGTTTAGTTCATTGTGACGAGACTTCACAGTATTTTTCAAATTACTTCAAACATTAACAAATAACTAAAAACATGGCTTTTTTCGGAAATTCTTTGTTTCGATGACATCATAAAAACCGCAACACAGAAGTTGAGAATTCATTTTGACATTTAGAAGATGTTTAACATTACATATTAAAAGTCTACCCCTTTCTGCCGGCCAAATAATCCCCATAATAGAAAAAAACTCGCAACTGCAGCAGATGTCCCAGGCAAAGACATCGCAAACAACCCATTTAGAAATGTTGCAACATGAAGTATCAAGACTTCTGAAAAGCACCACTTCTCTTCATTAAAAATGTTTACAATAACTTAAAAGATAATTTAAAAACAAAATTTTGAATTTTATCGCAGTTTTTCAGCCATTTTCAGGGCCCCCCTTCAAATTCTGAGGGGAAGCTGAAGCTTCCCGAGCCTTTTCAGTAATCAGGCCCTGATTTTAACATTAGGTTTATGAGCCGAAAAATGCGTGCCATAAAAAATGGGCCCTTTTAGAGGGGTGACTGCTACACAGGGGTGCCTGCTCGGAGAGGTTTCACTGTAGTTTATTTCAATTCGTGTACCAAGACTGAAAACAGAGGTTTTTTTCTTCGAAGAACAGCCTTAAAACAAAAAACAAATAATGTTGCCTTAACACAATCAGAGTTTCCTTCGAGACTTACTTGAATAGTAAGAAGCCGTTCGTTCTCTCTTTTTTAATCGTCCATTATCGTTACTTCACGATTTTCGCCAAACCAACTTATGGTTTTGATTCCCCCCCCCGCCGGACCCCGAGAGGGGTGGGAAGCAACGCCGTCAGACGATTTTGAGACGCTCTGGACCACCCCAGTTTCTGCATACGTCTTCATTGCTTCATCTTCCCCCCCCCCCTCCCGCAACTGGCAACAGCCCCCCCCCCACTTGCCCTCCCAGGCACTGGTTTAGAATACAAATGTCTTAAGCACGTAATTATTGGGGCTTGCCCAGGTTGTGGGGAAGGGGGCAGTTGCTTTTTTTACACGGTAATCACACCTGTCAGCGCTTAGTTAGGGGGATCATCTGATCGTAGACCAACCCCCCCCCTCCAACTCCTTACCCCCGTTGTCTTTTCTGGTTTTATGGCGTGGTGCAGCGTATGTCTTGCATCTCTTTATCTCTTGCTTGATGGACTGACTCTCTCTTGCGGAGTTATTAGCCGTTGGCTTTGTTTTTGCTGAAAGGCACCACGCCAAGAGCTTCATCGGCTATGCGGCGAGGAATGTTTTTATGAATGATTCAATAATGTCGTAAAATGCCTAATTTTTTTTCAGTTGTGAATTTGCACGTTACAAATAGTCAAAATCTCTTTCTCTTTTTTTTTTTTCTTTTTTTTTTCTTAATTCTACCTCTCCATAGAAAAAAAAAATATCACGGCAGTATTCGAGTAGTATTCGAATGGTAAAACTTGCGAATTTTCACTATTCGATGAATATTATTTATTCTATTCGAATGGTTGCCCTCGATTAGGAATTCTTAACAAATGGCACGTCAGAGCAAGGAAGTATCGGACAGCCCCACGCGTTGCTGTTTTTAATAACTTGTTTTTAATATCCCCTTGCCTTGCTGTTTTTAATAACTTGTAATTGCCCTAATTGCCGAGGGGTAATTAATAAACCTCCTATGAGGAATTTTTCCCAAAATGTATATTATTCACTCCCTCATCATCACACACGTATACATATATATGTGAGTTGCAGTAGTCGCAACCCTCCCCCCCCCCATGAAAAAATTGCTGTCTACGGTACTGGGAGGGAGGGATTAAGGGTGTGAACCCCCCCCCCCCTAGTCTACGCATAAATACTAATTTTGGCCATATAGCGACCAGCAAACTCTGTATTTTAATGGGTGATAAAAAAATTAATGTAAAGATTAAATTTTTTTAAATGTAACTGAAATTTTTTACAAGTTACAGTCGAACCTCGATTTAACGTACTTTGATTGAACGAATTCTCCGATTGAACATCTTGTAATCCCGACAATTGTTAATCCCGAAGAAGATTACAAAATTTTAATAGTGTCATAATTTAAACACCTTTTTCTGTTGTCTTTTGAATGTTTTTGAAGAGCAAGTAATTATTTTTAAAGAAATTGGGTCTAATATTTTATGCAATATTTTATAATTTTAGCGTACATTTTATCATTGTTTCTCATTAGAACAAAATTTGTATCATACGCGTAAACTGGCATGGGAGGGGACATGTGGCACTGAAGGGGCAAGATGTTCCCTGTTGTAGTTAAATTGTAGTCCTTGAATTATAGGAGGGACCATTGCCCATAATAACTTACGCCTATGTGGCCAGTTCTAGGCTATTTCTGTTGTTCGGAGGTGACCGGTAAAGGAGGTTTAACATCACAGAAGATGACCCTTTAAAACATCCAAAATCTGAGGCATTCAGATTCTGGCTGAGCCCCACGCTTGCCCTGCTGTTTTAGTGTCACGGACGTATTTAAGAAGGAAACAGTGGCGTAGCTAGGGGGTGGATAGGGGGGGTCATAACCCTCCTATAAGGAATTTTTTGCAATGCAAAATGTATATTCTTCACTCCCTTATCACACACACGTATACATATATGGGAGTTGCAGTAGTCCTAATCCAACCCCCCCTCTCCCCCATGAAAAATTGCTGGCTACGGCACTGGCAGCGAGGGATTAAGAGTGTGAACCCCCCCCCTTCTTAGTCTGCTCAAAAATACTAATTTTGGCCGAATACCCTCCTTCAAACGCTGTATTTTAACGGGTGATAAAAAAATTACTGTAAAGATTAAATTTTTTTAAATGTAACTGAAATTTTTTACAAGCTACAGTCGAACCATGATTTAACGTACTTTGATTGAACGAATTCTCCGATTGAACGAATATTTTTTTCAATCCGGACAAAAAGGGTGTTAAAATGCTTTGATTGAACGAATTTTTAGCCTTGATTGAACCAGCAACCATCGCCGAAATCAAATTCGCCCATAAAACTAAAACTTTGAATGTTTCGCACACAAAATTAATATGGACACAGAGCTTTGGAAAGTAAAAACAAAAGCATTATCCAGGATTTCTTTCCAAAGGGCCAATAAGTATCTAGGTATGTATATTATGTATCAAGTTTTAAGAACAAGTAACATTAAAGAATTTAGATCATTTTAAAGTCGATCTCCTAACGTATAACTTAAAATTTTTAAGCTCGCAGTCAACATTAATCATTCTTTTTTTCATATCTACATCTAAGGGTATTTTGCATGGATATTTTATACCATACACTTTACAAAAATGGATATTCGATTGAACGAACTGATTTCTGGGTCCCAATCCATTCATTAATTCGAGGTTCGTAGCTTTTACTAATCAACGTCAATCAATTTTTACAGTAGGAATGGACCCCCGCCCCCCTTTCTCATATCTGAACCCCTCCCATGTGAAAGCTATAGCTCGTCCGTGCCTAGCGTACTGTACACCCATATCCTATCCTACCTGTTTGACCCCATCCATTATGAGCAAGTGTGTAAACAAACCAAAACCCAAAAAAGAAAGTTACAACCCATCTTCAGGTAATAAGGCAGATACCTTTCAGCGTATCGCTTCATCATCTAGGGAAGCAGGGAGGGGGCTAGTGGGGAGGGGGAGAATTACTCCCGGTGGATAGTGGTGGTACGCACGGTGTGAGGTTCGTCGAAAAATTCACGAAATTTCGATTGAAAATTCTCTTGGGTGTTTGCGAGCACGGTGGACCCGCGTCATGATGCCCCCCCACCCCCCACCCCTCTTGTATGAAAAATGATTTATTCTCTTCGGGGCACGTACGAGTTGGCCCGTAAAATGGAGGCAGGGGGGGGGGGGTATGGCTGTGTTGTTGCACGGTGTGCGGTCGAATTTCGTTTTCCACCGTAATTATAAACTGTCAGCAGATGTAATTAAGACCTGGGCTGGGCTCTTGCGAAAGCTGAGCTGCGTCGGCGTCCGCCATTTTGTTGCGGAACGGGAGAAGAGAGTAGTGGGGCGCAGGTTTGAAAAAACTTTGCCTGTGTCAGAGCCTGAAAGTTAAGGTATTCCTTTTTGAAAAGCGTTAGACGTCACAGGACTTTGGGACAACTTTTAAAAACATACTAATGTGTCAGTTCAAAGTGTAAGTTGTAAAGAGACTCTAAATTTTTCCGCGTCACTACAGCAATTCAATTTCTTTTCTTTTTTATTTCTAAAGCCGTTTTTTTCAAGTGAAACAGCCTTAAGTATGTTCGTTTTTGGAAAACGTTAGGCATCACAGGACTTTGGGACAACTTTTAAAAACATACTAATGTGTCAGTTCAAAGTGTAAGTTGTAAAGAGACTCTAAATTTTTCCGCGTCTCTACAGCAATTCAATTTCTTTTCTTTTTTATTTCTAAAGCCGTTTTTTTCAAGTGAAACAGCCTTAAGTATGTTCGTTTTTGGAAAACGTTAGGCATCACAGGAATTTCGAGAACCTTTCATAGCAAAATATGTTAAACACTCGCAGAAATGACTAGTGCTTCTTCCTTGAATGCATTAATATTAACAGTTAACCTATGTGTGTAGTGTAACTTCAGGAACATTTCTTCACAAAAACAGCTTTCAAAAATGGGATATAGCGTTATACCTGTTTAAGGAAATATGGCAAAATTGCTTCTGTTTTTTGCATTTTTCCCTGGGGTGTTTCGGAACTTCAGTAGGTTCATCGTTTGTCATAATTTGCAACTGAATCCTTTAAGAAGCTGCTCGAAAGTTGCCCGTTTTTCCTAAAGCGCATATCACACCTTCTCCTTACGTTCAATCTTTGGCCCCATCAGTGACTGAGAGGTTCTATTCTCGAAATTGGAAGGCGGGAGGTACCAGGTTCAAAACCCTTTCGTGCCTTTTGACCTAGCCGTTCGGAGTTTTTCGTAGTTTTCTCCTAAACATCGCATAAATACGGGTTAAGATCCCTTAGACAGTCCCCCACTGAGGAATTCCCCTTATAGACCTAGGGGTGGAATTCTCCCCCGGTGGTTTCTGAAATCGTCGGTGGTTAGCTGCCGACGGGGCAGAACCAGTTGTTTGGTTATCGACTGCGCTAACGATTCCGGAGGCCATCGAGAGGTCTTTTAGCAAATCACAACAACCCCTTGACGCTCCTCCTTAAAAATCCACCTCAAGTGACCTCACACGCTTAAATCTATTGAGTAAAATAATAATCAAACGGAGTCTATTTTGACTTAATCATTGACTTCAAACAGCCATTCTCCCGATTGAGTCAAATGGGCTCCATTCATCGACAAATATCAATGGAGCGAAAAATTCTCCATTTTTAAGCATTCTACAACAGCTCCATTGAGGCTCAATAATAATCAAAAATGAGGAGTGTCTGTCCGTTTTTGATTCATATAACTGTACTCCATTATGATTATTATTGAAGCTATAGAATGAGCGTTTTTACAAAATCAGTGATTTTTTAATTAATATATCTGTACTCAATTAATATTATTATTTTAAGCTAGAAAAAGGGTGTTTTATTAAAATTGGCTGTTTTTGATTCATATATTGAGTGATTCGTTTTCTTCATTTTTTATTATCAGAGCTGTCATCTAGGATGATAAGCCCGAGAAAATAAATTTTAAATCAAGACAAATACATTACATATATATTAATACACCATAAAAAAGTATTTTTTTAATAAATAGAATATAATTTCACTATAGTCTCTCGTTATAAAACGAATTCACAGTACAGTCGGAATACACAAATGCAATCATGGTTTAACCAGCTGTGAGATTGAATGAAAGCAGCGATCCAATTTATTGACATGAAAAAGGTAAAATACAACTTACTCACTTTGGGTGGAGATATCGTAACTTCATTTGTTTTACAACAGCTTTTTATAATCCAATCCTATGAAACTATGTCATTAAAGCGAAATCTTTACCTAAAGCATCTCCTCCCTATCTAGGCTGAATTTATTTCACAACTCTGAATATGAAAAAGATGTATTTGGTATTCGGATATAAAATAAAATGATCACCTTTCTAAAGTATCATCGGGTATCCTCTTCAGAAACTCTTTTAATTCATATTTTGATAACGACATGTTTGCTCTTCGATGCTCGCCGCAACAAAGAATATAAATAACCACTGCGTAAGTAATACGATTCCCGCGTTGTGTTGTCTGTGGTGACTGTACCGTTTTCCGTTAGAGCCAGAGCGTTGGTCACGTGAAAGTAATAGGATACTATACTACGCATCTTTCGTGGGGGAGAGACAGAATTCTCAAATAGACAAGATTTTAGTGAAAACTGGAGTATAATAGAAACTAGCGAATCCTGAGCATGGAGGGGAATTGAGGAGATAACAAATCATTGTCTTTAATGAGTATTTTTTAGCGTAAAAGGATTTAAATCAGCCGATAAGAAATTGAATCAATAAAGGAGTGTTAGTTTTAATCAATAGATTTAAGCGTGCAAGGCGGGGCAAAGTTAACGACTGCGAAAAATTAGCGACGAGGGGAGAATCCAGCTCTAAGACCCTAATGCAGTCAATCGGCCTTAATCCATAAACTAACAAGCAAACATTCAATCTTCAGTTCAATCAACTATTTCGTTCAACTTGGACTATCAGCTGGTTTGCTGGAAAAGGGAATGAGTGAATCACTGTGATGTCATCGCAGATTCTCTATTGGCTTGCCTGTGATGGGTCTATCACAAAAGTTGAACGAAATGCCCAATTTTCCCCGCACCAGTTGGGGGAAAGTTGCGGTTGTCGAACCTATACTCGGGGCAAACCTTACCTGATAACAGAGGAGAAGGCTAGAGGAGCCTTTTCACTACTTTCCGAATGTATCACTCCGACACTCGTTTCTCTTTCCAATTATTTGGCTGTCAATATCACAAAGCAACCCAATCGCAAGGCGAATCTGGATTTCTGATTCCCGCCAGCACGAAAGAGGTCTATCATGGGTCAAGCGTCTGTGAAGGCGTTACATCTAATTTCTGACTTAATTTCGTAATCCTTTTAATTATTGAATTCAAATAAGATAAATATGCAATTATTTTATAACATACACTTTATTTTAGCACTTAATAGTTGATAAATGTCTTAGTTCTGTAAAAAGCAGGGAAACGAAAAGAACTATTTGAAAGCGGCGGAATCACACGGTCTGCAGCACTCCCTCCATTATCAGGTTAGCTGTGCCCCGAGTATAGATATCGTACAAGGCTTTTCAACCAACTGTTGTGAAAACGGTCGAACGAAACTGCTGTCTGATTTGAAAATTGAACGTAAGTAGTGAAGGTGTAATATGGACCACTCGTTAAGAACAGCCTTAAGTAAATTAAAAATTTTTAATTTTCTTTATTTTATTGACCAGCTGAATGTGCCCGGTTCTTAACAAGTGGAAGATACACTCATAAAAATTGGGTGCAACATTTGACCAAAACAGGGTACTAGAAAGCTGGCTCCATGAGATGGCGAAACCTTCTTCCAACATTGGGTGCTGAAATGCAAACTATACTTAGCCTCAAATGTTGGTCAAGCCTCAAATGTTGGAACAAAGATTTCACCATCTTGGGGAGCCAACTTTTCTAACACCATGTTTTGGCAAATGCTGCATCCAACTTTTAAGAGTGTAGATTACTTAAACATTATATAAAAACTAATAATGAATAAATTTTTACTAGACGAAATTTTAAGAAATGTCGAAGTTTATCGACAGTCGAAGCGAAAGGTACAAAAAGTGCTGCACCGGCAATATTCTACACATTTTGACTTCCTCAAGTTGGCCAATCTGCAAAGCTATTCTGTTAAGTCCGATACACACGATGGCAATCCTTGCTTCAAGTACCGATCTGCAGGATTCAAGTTTAAGATTTACATTCTTTTAAACACAGGTACATGTGAATCTGCTCTTACTAGCTTCGACCGTAATGTTTAGTAGTCAAATCGTTAACTACACGAGGAAAAATAAATAAAATATCGTATTATGTAATGCTATATTAAAAAAGAATAATAATTTAAAAAAAAACCTTTTTTTAAATTGACTCTCATTTTCCAACAATGGACTCTTACTTTTATGGATAGTGAGTCAGCCTGACTCGCAGATTCTTAAGTCAGGAGGAAGCACTGTCCATATCGTTCTAACAGCCTTCTTATTTCCCGTGGTGCTACTCGTCACTGACTACGTTTTGTATTAAAAATGAAACTTGTGATGAAGACAATAAAAGCACAGAAAGTAAATAACTGATTCCTTTAAAAAAATTTTTGAAAACTAACGTCCATATTACTGCAGAGGAATAAATAAATGCTATGCAAACTAAATGACATTTCAATTATCTGTCAACACTTTGTTTTTTCCCCCAACTCCGAAGGAGAGTTTTACCGCTTATAGAGTTATACATTACTGGCCAAAATGACTGCAAGTTTCAGAAATCTAACCCTTTTCAAGATTATAAGCCCCTCTCCCTCGTCAAAAAGAAAAATCAAAATAATGGATATTTTTGAATGTCAACATGTCAAATTAATTATTAATTTAAAGACAAGATAGCGTTCAGCTAAAGAACAAAAATAATTGATTAAAATAGTAGCACAAAGAAATACGTAGGTTATTACAGAAATCATAATCCATTTTGGCTCGCCGTAATAAAATTATATAAAGAGTTATTTTCAAGCTCTTCTGCAAAAAGATTATCATAAATAAATGCAATTGAACTAAAGACCCTTTATTATGTAGCCGAGCAGCCTTGACTTGGATCCCAACAGCCACTCTTTTAGATATGCCACAGTAAAAAAATTCAGAAACATTACATACTGACAGCGGAAAGGTTTCCGAAAGTACAGCGTAACCTACGGATGCTCTACTCGAACTCACGATTTCGGAAACATAACCCATATTTCGGGGTAAAGTATTTACGAGCGAAAGGAAATCTTTATTTGGGACTTCGCGAGCATGCGCCAAGTGCCAAGGGACAGAGGGATAACAGTGAACGCATCTTCCCTAATAGCACAGATGGTCACAAAAGAGTCGCTGTGACGTCACAGAGGGTCACAATTGTCACAGGACTGTCGCATTGTAACTTCTTGCACAGCCCGATTATGACCAACAGGGGCCCCGGGCATTGATGAATTTGGGGGTCCCCATCTATAAAATTTGTTTTCTTTTTCATAATATTTTGACATATAAAAGAATATTTCAGAACAACATTTGAAACTGGGGGCCCTGGGCAGAGTCCCGATTTGCCCATGCGATAATAAGGGTCTGGTAACTTGTGAGTGATGTAACTTCACTGTGTGGTCACTGTGAAGTTTATTCGTGACCAGTCACCAGGTGACGTCGCCGGATGAATACTTAAATAAAACGGATGTATACTTAAATAAAACAGCACATTATCTCCTGAAAATAATTTATGTGGAAGAAAAAAGATTTAAGATTTTTAATTTATTAATTATGGTATTTTCTCTTCATTTACAAAATACTTCAAAAAAATTTTAAGTTTCTAAAACAAGCCGTACCACAAATGACTTTTGCAGCAGTCAGTTTACTTTTAAAGCAAAATTCGGCAAGAAAACCGCAGCGTCGTGGTACCGGGCTTTCTTCCGAATGCGTAGGTCCAGCGTTCGATTCTGGCCGCTAGTCCTCACCGCTCCTTCCGACAAAGTTTGGTGCTGCCATCTAGTTTAAGATACTCGAAACGCTTCATCTAGTGCACGTTACTTTTTTCTGAAAAACTCGGAAAGGTTACTCCTTAATTCAGAAACCTTTCCGAAATAAACGGAGAGGTTACTCAATATTTTACCAAAATATACAGAAACGTTAACCATCTTTTCCAAAAACCTTAACTAAAATTCAGGAAAATATGTTTCCGACATATGCAGAAACGTTTCTAAATACTTTACCCGCATGGTTCGGAAACGTTTCCGCAATTTTAAACTACAAGAGCTGCTCCATTTTTTGGGGTAACGTTTCCGAATTTTTTTTTACCGTGGGATCCTTAATGTTTTAGAACACTTCTTTCGGTGTGTCATGTTGCCAACTTAAATAATGGGTTGCTGAAGCTCTCATTCTGATTTTTGGTGGTTTTCAGATGTATTCTTTCTAATTTTATTACGTAAATTCTACAAAATATTTAAATCTGGCAAATTTCCTGCACATTTCTCTGGGCTTATTCTTGGTTAGATTTCTCAAACTTGCAATACTTTTGGCCAGTAGTGTATTTCTTCTCGGTCTCTTGAAAGACGTACAATGGAGGTTTCACTCTCTTGTAAACCTCCCTTTCCTAAATTTTTAGTCGGATTGCACTTACGGCAATTTGTAAGCCATTTTGATAATGTTTGATGGATTGGTTTTTCGGAAGCAGAGTGATTACTTCAGTGAAGATGACTGGAGAATTCCAAAAAAAGTTTCAGCTAGCTTCTTTTGCTGAGATGTGGAATTTTGGCCATTTATCTACGCTAAGAATCTAGGCCGGGAGGAGGGTTGGCCTCCGTGGGGGGACTTTGTAAGGGATCCTAGCCCGTATTTATGCGTAGCGTCGGGGAAAACCACGATTTTTAGGAGGAAAGAGCGATCCGTTTGAGAACCTTTTTATAATTATATTTTGCTTTTCTCTCGCTTTTGAAAAGATGCAATAGAGAGCATTCATCTTTTCCTTCGCAATGTGGATCTCACCTGTATCCTTTACTAATGTGCTTCGAGTGCGGTATTCCTAGATTATTGCTTGGCATGAATGTAGACTTGTTTGTCAAGAGAAGAGAGCTTAATTCACCTGGTAAAGGCCTTATGACACGAAGGAATTTTCGTGCGATTGGGTTGTTGCAACCCGTTGCAGAAACTTCTTTTCAGGAAATTTCCCTCGGTTACCCGGGGAACAGTCCACTCCAACTTTTTCGCTCAAAGGCGAAAATAGGGCAGGTTGCTAGAATTCCAGCCAATCCCTGTGCTTCTTATTTCGACGTCACAACACAAGAGGGCGGAAGAGTCAGCGTCAGCCACACCGTTCGCAGTGAAAGGGATGAGCGTGTGCGAAAACAAAATGTCCGTGAAATGGAATATTGGCATGGAAATTGATTTGATTGGAGAAAAGAAAAATAAATAACAATCCGATCTGAAGATAGACACGAGGTATAAACAACCAACGATATTCTATTTATAATGACAGGCTCTAGCTACCGCCCATTCAGCGAATCTTAGGCGTTTGTGGACACAGCAGAGTTTGTTGACTATGGCAACCCTGCGTTCTCATCTGGGCTCACTGACTTGAGGGAATGAATTGCAGCAACTGGTTGCTGCAACCAGAATGGCTGTAAATTTTGTCCGTGTAATAAGGCCTTTAGGAGATTAACAATTCTTTTTTGTTAACACACTGGGGTCTAAGCTCAAGTATCACTCGGAGGTCAATTTTAATTCACTGAGCTCTGAAAGTACTGACTAGGTACATTTGCTGCCTGTCCAAATACTATCGGCAAACTTTTTAGTTAACCTTTTACATTGGTGACATTGAAGCAACATTGATGTTCCAAATTGGGAACATCAAATTAAAAATTTATTAAAAAATTAAATTTTATCAATATTGACTTGAAAAAGTTAGAAGATATAGTTAAAAGATGACTTGATTTTTTGCAATAGAATTTGCATTTCTATCATTAGTGGGAAAGTGGATAAAAAATAATAAAAATAGAAATTATTGATTTGATTGAAGAAAATAAAAATAAATAACAATCCGATCCGAACGTAGACGCGAGGTATAAGCAACCAGCGATGTGCTATTTATAATGACATGCTCTAGCTACCGCCAAGGGCGGATCCAGAAACTTTTTTCCGAGGGGGCGCAAATCGTGAATACTCATTTTATCTAGCGTAAAGAACACTCAATATTGGTGAAAGCCCCATTTATTTAGTGTAAATATATATTTCTCGGAGGGGGCGCGCGCCCCCTGCGCCCTTCCCCTGGATCCGCCTTTGCCGGCAGCATAGGGCAAGGGATTTTTGTATGCAGTGTTTTCCCTTGCTTTTTTGCTCTTCCAACATGGTAACCATACGCTGAAGTAGTCTTTCTCCCCCCCTGGGAAATATTCTGCCGGCGCCCATGGTATCAGCATTAGACATCTAGCACCGCAAAGGCCTTGAAAATAGTATCGCTTAGCACCACAAATGCACCCCCTCCCGCCTGCCCTCACAAATGATGCGTAGGAACATTAAACAAAAGATTCATATTAGAAAATTGACTTGCTATATATAGAAAATGAGTAACATGTTAACCAACCAATCAAAAAAATTTCGGTTCCGTGGAATGAACTTTTCGAAAAAACACGCAAAATAATTAAAAGAAAGAGAGATGTAGGACAAAAAGACCATTTTATCTAGTGTAAATATATTTTTCTCGGGGGGGGGCGCGCCCCCTGCGCCGTACCCCTTGGATCCGCCCTTGGCTACCGCCCACTCGTCGAATCTCTGGCCTTTGTGAACAAACAACACAGCAGAGTTTGTCGACTATGGCAACCCCGCGTTCTGGGCTCACTGACTTGTGGGAAGGAATTGCAGCAACCAGTTGCAGCAACCAGTTGCTGCAACCAAAATGGCTCTAAATTTTGTCCGTGTAATAAGGCCTTAAGTCTTTTAGCGTCCCATGCAAGAACGCACGTCCACGATTCCCCACCTTCATTTGGATCATCATCAGAAAGTGTGCGTGGGGGGGGAGGGGTCTTCTGAAGTTAGAACCCCTCGGATGGGACTTTCGAAATCACGGGTTTTAATATACACCTACATCGATGATGTTAGTTCGGTTACCATGACAGAACACTATGGTGTCCATGGTTACCATGACACCATAGAACATTTCAGTGTTAGTTCGGTTATTATTGTGACTTTTTTTTAATGTGAGGAGTCGGAATCATTCGGAATTGAGCACAAGTGCAGACTTTCGCAAAACCGCTGCCAGTGTGTCCGCGTTGGGACACCCAAAACATAAAGGCACGCTCCTGCCTAGGCGGGAAACAAAATGGCGTGCCCCCATACCTCTCACGCCCAAGATCTCCGGTTTGGACTTTCGGAGTGAAACCCATTTTTGCGTCGTCCTTCGCTCAATGGAATGAAGACATTGCACACGGCGTCGTTTCCGAAAGGGCTGGACGTTAGCGTCTCATTGTTGCACGTTGGATGATGGTGCAGAAAGGGGGGAGAAACAGAGCTGCATTGGCCATCTGCTATGTCCGTGTACATCATTCATCACCGAAGACGCTATAAAAGTCACTCCCCGTATAAGTGATACAAGGAGAAACATTTTTGGAGAGACCAAATTACACGTTGGAAAGAAAAGCTAATCACAGCGTTAGAGGAAGATGATGGATTCTTGTTTACTTGTTACTGGATGTCACGTGCAAAGCGGATATTTTGTTTTCGCCTTCTATTGGAGTACAGTGAAACCTCTCTGAGCGGCCATCCCGACGTACCGAGACTATTGGGCCGCTCAGAGGGGTTGGCCGCTCTCAAGGGTTTATTGACTATTATAAGATAATGGCTATAATGCGTAATATAAACACGTTTGGCACCTATTCCTTATTTAACATGAAATATAAAACTTCTCTAAAGAGACAATAGTGCTTTATTGAATGCTTTCTTAGATCTTTTTGAAAAAGGATACAATTTGTGCATGTTTTAAGTTTTTACTTTTCTTTAAAACAACCATTTTTTTCCTGTTTGTTTATACTTTAAAAAGCAGATCTCTAACTGGTTAGTTCGTAAGCACTTCGGAATATTCGATCATTTCATAGATTTTCCCTCAAGTCGCTTGTGTTGAAAGTTTAGCTTGCTCGCCCTTACAAACAGTGGGAAATTCCTCGCCTGGGACGGAATGAGTGCCCGAAAGGGACAAAAATTCATTTGTAGGACAACTTGGACATCTGATTGTTCAAGGGATTCCCCATCTTAAGGATGTGGGAGGATACAAAAGAGATAACAGATTCCATTCCAGTTATTCCTGAGACTTATATTCGACTATAATCCTGACCTTGAGTTTTTCCGCTCAAAATGACAGCATGGAGTGAGTAGAATTTCCCGAAAAAGGAGATGGGCGATCCCACTCGGTGGCCGTTTAGAGGGGGTCGGTTGGCCACTAATAGAGGTTATTTTAACATGAAGTCTATGAGCCAAAAATCCGTGCCATGAAAAATTGTCCGTTTAGAGGGGTGGCCGAGAGAGGTTTAACTGTATTTACGATCAACCATTGCCACGTCTCCTCTCGCTGCTGCTTTTGTTGCTAGGAAATACTTTTTGAGGCAGATCCCAAAGCAGTGAGGTTTTAACATTCAGTGCTGTACTTCCCTTCTCCTGCTATACTTTTCCGCTGCACTTCCCTCTTCGCTGCCTTCGAAATCCCTTCAGGGGGGAGTTGCGCGTGGCATGAAGGTGAGCAAGAGAGGTTATGGCATGAACGGGAAGAGCGAGGTGTTTATGTTCCTGTTACTTCCATTTCTCCTGTTCATGGCCGTGGAAGTGGGCTGAGTGTCAAGGAGGCCTAAGATACACTTGTTGTTCCCACTAAAGTGTCCATAGGCACACTTTCTTTCTCTTATAGAGGAAACTTAAGAGGGATATATCCCCGCTCCCTCCCACACACATACACATAGGCAAAGAAATAAAAGACTTAAAAAATTAAATATCAAGTTGTAACGAAAGTTTTCCACCAAACCTGCTTGAGTCAACTTATGCGACACCCAAAGCTTGAAATTTTACTTCAAGTTTATGCTACGTATGGTACTACTAATGGACATAGGGCGACTAATGGACTAACTCCTTAGCTAGCTCTCGAGTTGTTGAATACCGATTTTTTCCCCCAAGTTTTCGCAGGAGGGACTCATCAACATCAGTTAGCCGGCCAGAGAGCTCTGCTTCTTGAATGTCATAGTTCTTGTTTTTGAACTTTCGGTACCAAACCTTCACTGTGTCATATGATACAACAATAGTGCCTAAAGCTGTACACATGATTCTTTGACATAATATAGCTGGCTTTTTGGTACAGAACTGGGAGTAAAAGATGGTTTTAATCTGGCTGCGTGATAGTTTCCTTTCAAACACCTTGTACTTAATGATAACGATGTTTTTAACAGATTCCACAACACAGTGTTCTAAAGCAAGTCTTTTTCTTTCAAATACCAAAAATAGTTTGACAGAATATGTGCAAATAGGCCAACGCGAACAGTTTGCTCAGACCATATTTGCAGTGGCGGGAAACTTTCGTTACAACCTAATACTTGTATGATACGACATAAAAACTATTAAAATTCCTGAAATTTCGAATGGATAATCACGTGATTCAGGAACAGTTTTGCTTTTAACTAATTGTGGGATAAAAATAGTAATATAAACGTTAATTTAACGTCAGTATAACGATTGCAGAAGCAGAAATCTACCAATTTAAAAAAAAAAAAAAAGAACAAATATTTCATGTTAAGATATCAGAATCATATAATGCACTTTTTTATGATTTTTGCAGCTTTACTTTAATATAGTGAGATTGCATTGCTCACTAGCTCTACTTTAACATATATTTAAGTGTAAAACAGCAATCTTTTTTTAACGTTATTTTGACAAAAATATAGATAATTGAGAAAGGCTACAAAAAATCAAGAAATTAAACCTTTATATAATATGAAGCTATTAAATGAACGCACTTTTTAATTATTGAAATTTCGATTTGCTACTTCTCGTAATTCTTGGATAATTTTGCTCATAAAAATTTTAGAATAAAAAGCTGTAATATAATCGTCAATTTAGCGTCAATATTATTAAATAAGCGAGGAGGTAAAAGAGGTATCACTTACCTCCTTCAAAGGCGTAAGTCCGTTATCTCCTCCTTCATCCCGCTAAATTGGCTGGAACGAAAACTGGAATACACGACATTATTATTTGTATATATTTTAGTTTCGTGCTCTTGAATGAGTACAATATATTTATTTTCCGTCTAGGTTATACAATATATATTTTAAAGGGGAATATCATATTTACAAAGATTGAATTTTGGCTGGTCGGGATGTCGACCGCTTAGCAGCAGCGCATGGAAGAGAGTGGTCTGAAAGTACAGCGTGCATGAGTTCTTGCCCCCACGGTTGCCAGGGGCCCCATAGCACGTGTTAAGTAAGGGGCCCTCGTTTGGGTAATTATCACATGCAGATCCATACATCTACATATGCGGACATCGACGCGTGCAGGAGAAACTGGGTCAGGGAAAGAGTTCAAAGTTTCATAGTTTTATATTTCCCAACAAATATCACGATTTCAGGAACGAAAGCTGCCATTTTAACTATAAATTAACATAATTCGTTATAAGATATTAGAATTATAAAGAAAGCGCTATGATTTTTTAGTCTCGCCATTTCATATGAGGAATTTACATAGTTATTTAACAGCCCTTTAAAATTATTCATGGGAAAGTTGTATTTTTTTTAAAGCATTTATTTGACACTAATATTAATAATTGAGGAATGACGTCATACAAATTAAGAAATGAACTCACTTCATAATACGGTATCAGACTAATAAATTAGCGCGTTTTAAAATCCACTCTATTTTTATAATATTTTCTAATTGTGTAAGTAGTTTACTTTCGAACTAGTTACTTGGATTATGATATTGCAATATTGTATTTTTACTTTACGAACATGTACCTTGTAAGGACAGTATTGTCATCCTGAAAAAATTCGACTTCGAGATTGGGGTGTATGGACACGTTTCGAGGTCTTCTGAATTCATTTATGGTATTTTTACGAGATGCATGCCTGTATGTGTGTATGTGTGTGTGTGTGTGTGTGTGTGTGTGTGTGTGTGTGTGTGAGTGAATACGATAGCTCCTAAACGGAGCATTCGATTGCGCTCAATTTGAGTATGTATGTTATAAACCACCGTCGCCAGACCGGTATTGATTTGGATGTGTATAGAACTTATCGTTTTTCTACAGGGCGACGACCCAGATTTCTTTGACAGGATGGCGTATGGGGAGACATTCTTGAAAGTGCGCCCGCGTTTAAACGGCGCATTCGATGGAGCTTCCATTGGGTCTATATGTTTGAATGATTCATCGATTAAAATCTATTGAAATGCTTGGTGAGGATCTTAATCGTAAGTGTTCGGAAAGTCGAATGGAGTCACTCCAGATTTTTTTTTTTTTTTTTTTTTTGTGATCGAGCATGTGACAGCGGGTTTCGCTTATTCGAGCATATAAAACTTCCAAAAAAAGAAATGGCAAAAATCTTCGAACACCATAGGCACAGGAGCGAAGGACACACATCCCCCAGACAAAATGCTCACGACATCGAATTAAAAAGCGATAAATCTCGTCTCGCCTTGTCGACTTGTTACAATTTAAGTCTCGTTTCACAGAAGAGCGAGCAGAGCACACGTTCGCGGAAAAACAAACACGATTGTCGACAGGCTCGTGCGAAAAGTGAAATCTCTGCACCTCGAAGGAATCTCGAAATTGGAAAATGAACCTCATCCATCAAAGAGTTCTGTGACAGGGTGGAGATTGGAATCGCGATGTTTTGTGGTGAAAAAAATAAAAAATAAAATAAAAAATAAATCGTGTGCGTGAAGTAGTAATGTGTGTTGGTGTATGTGCATTTTTAATCCCGATGGGAGACTTCGGGTGTCGATTCTGGTGCCTGATTTTGGAAGCATCCACACGCGAAAAAGACTTTAAAAAATTGTGTTTTCGTCAGAGCGACCAAGCACAAAATAAATCCAAATGTGATTTCCGAATGGTGGGAAGAAAAATAAAAAGTCCAATTATAGTCTCTGTTCTTCAAACAACAGCGGGATGTATTTATGCAGTTATTGTTGAGTTTGTACTACTCATTTCTGTATACTAATGCTTAGTATCCCAAAAAAATCTACCAATACAGTCGAACGTCGATTTTAACGTACTTTGATGGAACGAATTCTCCGATTGAACGAATATTTTTTTCGTCCCGACAAAAGGGTGTTAAAATGCTCTGATGGAACGAATTTTTAGCTTGGATTGAACGTACAACCATCGCTGAAATCAAATTCGCCCATAAAACTAAAACTTTGAATGTTTCGCACACAACATGAATATCGACAAAAAGCTTTGGAAAATTAAAACACAGCCACAAAAATAAAGCACTATCAGGGATTTCTTTCTAAAGTGCCAATAAGTATGTATGCATATGTATTAAGTTTTCAGAACTAGTAACATGAAAGATTTTAGATCATTTTAAAGTGGATCTCCCAACGTATAACTTATCATTTTTAAGCTCGCAGTCAACAATAATCTTTCTTTTCTTTTTCATATCTAAATCTAAGGATATTTTGCATTGATATTTTTATACCCTACACTTTGCAAAAATGGATATTCGATTTAACGAATTGCCGGTATGATTCAATATTATACAAAAAAGGAAGTGGGCTCATCATATTTCATTGTAATATGCGTTTTAAAAAAGTCTGATTTTTTTAAATTTAAGTTTAATAAAGACAGAGAAAATTCTTTATTAGAATTTTATCGAGATAAATAATCTGTCATTTTCTTTTGTTTTAAACGAGCAGAAGCTACTTTAAAAATACCGTTTTGGATATTCATAGTAGACTTTTGTAGAGTCTTTGCATCATCCCTGCGGCATTCAAAAAATCGTGATGCTGTTTTTGCAGCATGGAATGCGTCGGGTAGGCTTGGTATAGGTTCCTCTGTTTCTTCTTCACTCTCATCAGAATCACTATAGATAAGGCTTTTCGGAAGGTATTTGCATGGATGAATGGCAAAGAAAAACCACGGTCTTGTTCTTAGCCCTACCAATCAGGGGGAAAAAAGAAAGGATCGCTCCCTTCCTTCATACACAATTCATCTCGCTAGAGAGTCTGAAAACGGACAACGAGTATTCTTGAAAGAACTGAAATTTCCGTGAGCAAGGAAATAAAATGCTTAATAAAAGCAAAATATTATTTTTGGCTGTGGTATAAAAAGGACGTGATAGCCGAAGTACGTACTTTTGTTTAGTACGTTTTAACTGTACGTTTGTTTAGTACGTTTTAACTGTACGTTTGTTTAGTACGTTTTAACTGTACGTTTGTTTAGTACGTTTTGTTTAGTACGTTAAATAACGCTATAAATATAGGACTTCCATCGGGACCACGCTTTTAGGTACGCTATAACCGATAGTACGTTATATCCCAGGTCCATTATAACCGGTGCGCACTGTATTTAAATCCTCCATTGGTGGTACAATGTGGTGAACCTTACCGTGTGCTCTCGAGGACGTATTGAGAATCGCACACACTGAGAACAGGACGTCCAGTACAGGATGATCCATTTAAGAGAACCCCTTAATTTGGATTTTCTTATTACAGCCCCCTCCTCTCTTAAATCTGACGGATGTTGAAACTTTTCGTGCTGAAATATAAATTGTTTGAACCTTGTTTAAGTGTCGAGACGCACAATGTTGCTTAATCCTCTAATAATTTTGGTTTTGGAAAAAGAAAATTAATTCAAATTTTTACATTATCATTTCTTACAGCAAATGTTGAAAATGTTCGCTATCATTTTGAATGCAAACATGAGCACTTAGCACCAGTTCTTTTTTTTTTTTTTTTTTTTTTTTTTTTTTTACACACTTCGGAATGTTGTTGGAGTTATTTGCGGGATTTCTCCAGTTATGATTTCTTTCAACTCATCTATTTTTGCAGAACTTTTCTGGAACCCCTCCCCCTATCTTTGAGATAACATCAAGCACACACACAGAAAAAAAATAATTGATGGGGGGGGGGGGTTCTGTTCTCATAATTAAATTCTGATTCTAGACATTGAAAAACGCTTCAATTTTCTTTTTTTAGTTCTTAAAGTTTGCTTTTGTCTGATGGACGTCGATTAGTCTATTTAATGTATTTCACAAACGAAAGAGGGCAGCACTTGGATGAACCCGAAAGTAAACTCTATTATTATTGGTAACTCTGTAGTATTGCTCGTAGTATTATTTGTAGTATTATTATTTGTTTGTATTATTATTGGCTCATACGAACCTAAAAGAAATACGAAAAGTATTCTCTTTTAGACATTCATTTCTTATTATTTTACATTTATAGGTTATTGTTTATCACACATCTTGAATTAAAAAAAGTTCAAATAATTATATTTGAGTGTCAGAATAGTTGCTAAATCCGTAAGATTTAAGAGTCATAAGAAAAATCAACTTGTACTCTTTTAAATGAATCACCCTGTACAAAGTGCCCAGCAAATAACAACCTGATTTCAAAATTAAAATACTTAAAAACAAAGACCCATAAAAGAATGCGGCAAACGGTATGCTTGTTGTCTAAAATTTTATTACAGAAGTTTAGAAATAATAGCTGACATTTATTTTCAGACTCGGTTGTTTGGTTCCAAGAATTCGCTTATAAATCCTCGTCGAAAAGTGGACAACACATAGGGTGACCCAATTCCGCCATTTTGATGCAGCTGGTTCATTTTTAACAGTCAAATAAAATCAGAACTATTGCAATAGACTATCTTTAAAATGTTTTTTCTTGAAGAAATAGTTCATGTTTTCATTGCAACAGCATTTAACAGTCATAGTGCGCTTTGTATCTAAATATCTGATTTTCAGTATTCAAAGCTTCCTCAAAAATTGAGGACATCGGATCACCATAACAACACAATCAGTTTTCACTAGCATAGAGAGGAATTTTCCAGTTTACAGGACAGACAAACAACCAGGGGATGAGTGGAATCGAACCCACAATCGTATACTTAAGCGATTAGCCCATTTGTGCCTGGATATTTTTGCGACTTTCTTCGATTTTTACTGATAACAGAAATAATAGATAAATTTCTGATGTCAACTTCTTGAAGAAGGGATGATTTCTTTTAAAATCATTATGCATAAAAATCAAAATATCAACATCCTACTTGGTCATGTTAAAATACAGGCCTCTCAATTAGTCCTCCTTTTTTAAAATTCCTACCTTCATCAAAGTTTTATTTATATAGCCTAGTATTTTAATGGTTTGATAGTAGAAACCTTAACATATAAAAGAACATTTAACAGCTGTTGAAGAAGCAGAACATTTTACTCTATTATTTATAAAGGTAGGAATTTTAAAAAACGAGGACCAATTGAGAGGCCTGAAAATATTTTTTAGAGTTAAGGCTCAATACTCATGAATAAAGGCTAGGAAAAGTAAATAACGTTTTCGACTCATAGCGAAAATGCCGTCCCAAAAAAGGGACACTAGGCATAAATGGGCTAGCAGAGAGAACAGGGCCCTTAAATCTCTCGGCTACCGACTCCGTACTGTCTCAGAAAAGTGACCCTATATTCGAAATCAGAATTGAGGACAAATGAAAAGTGACCCTATATTCGAAATCAGAATTGAGGACAAATGAAAAGTGACCCTATATTCGAAAGCAGAATTGAGGACATGTCCCCAATTCTGAAACAAAATTGAAGACATTTTATAATTGATGAAATAATTAACAGCAATCTAATTAAAAAACAATGTAATAATTAAAAATTATCCTGAATTGCTTCTTTACTTTTCGAAGACATATCGCAAGAAAAAACAAACGCAGAAATTAGGGACTGTCCTCCAAAATTGGGGATGTATGGTCATCATGAGACTCTCATTTCTCAAACGCTTTAGTTTTCCTACTAACTGCACTTAGTTGACTTTAAGAACAACGCCCAACCGGTTTAGGTTTACACCGGTTTAGGTTTAAAACTCAACGTTTAAATTACGATGACTGGGAAAATTTCGTAAGAAGGGGACCATACGTCCTCACTTTTAGGAGACAGTCCCAAATTTCTGTGTTGTGTTTCTTTCGATATGTCCCCGAAAAGTAAAGCAGCAATTAAGGACAATTTTTAATTATTACATTGTATTTTAATTAGATTACTGTGAATTATTTCATTAATTATAAAATGTTCCCAATTTTGATTCAAATTTGGGGACATGTCCTCAATTTTACACCATAAATACACACAAAAATATTACAACAAAAATAGGGTCATCTTAATTTACGAAAGCTTAAAAAATGAAACTAGTTGCACGAGTGGCCACTGGTTAAGTGTTTTACGATTGCGCCCTCTGTAGCCATGCCGGAATGTCTTTAATGCGCTTGCGCAACGGAGTGGCTGCCTGCATGGTGCTTTGTGGTCATTAACGACTCATTGTTGATTTTACTAAGATGTTGTCATCGTCTTATGAGAACCAGCCTCAGCAGGTGAGTGTTGTATGTTTTTGATTTCCAGTCTTGTAAATTTCTTTTACTGAAACCTACGTAGCATTTAAAACTTTTGTTTGTGAATAAAAAAATGTTTTGTTTATGACAGTTTCTAACAAACAGAATTGATTTGAGGGGGGGGGGGGGGGTTAGATCCTTTAGGAATAGGAAACTTAATATCACTTTCTTTGATTTAATTTACGACACGTTTTACCGTGAACTACGAGGGTATTTTCAGAGCAGCTTTTTTGTGGTGGGAATAGCATCCACTTCAAACCTTAAAACTTAAATGTCTTGTTTTTTATTTGGACGCAGTTTTACAGTGAGCTAGCTAAATGGGCGGAGCAAAAGTAAGTATGTTCTCAAAGTATACACATATATGCATAGTAAGCTGGTTATCTGTGGTTAATCATGCATTTCTTATGCTTTTGAAATATAAAAAGTTGTACTGTTTGAAAAGCAGAACTATATCAATACTTTATGTCAATTGTTAGGTGGACGACTCTGCTCCCCCATCTCCCCCAAGGTTAGTGATGTCGTATTTTTACGTTCAATTCAAGCCTATAAAATTTCATTTTGAGTTTTTAATGACAAACAAGATGAACCTAAACATGTAATTCCTGCTGGTTACATTTTAAGCAAGAATTTTACAGATATTTCTTTTCTTTCAAGAAAGACGGCTACCCTCCGCCTTTTCATCTCTATTCAGAATGTTCTGAAACTTGAATTTTAGGTACTCGTGAGTGCCGTATTTTGCAGCATGGGCAACTCTTTTTGTCTTTGAAATCATGCGGGATATGTTAAAAGAACGTTTGGCCCTCTATCCCCCCCCCCATGAGCGCTGGCAGCACAGGGCAAGGGGGGAAATGGCTCCACTGGATTTTTCTATGCAGTTTTTCACCTTGCTTTTTTATTCTTTCCAACATGGGTAACCATACGTTGAAGTAGACTTTGCCCCCCCCCTGGGAAATATTCTGTCGGCGTCCCCCCCCTCAGGGCCCTTGCTGAAGGAGGTGAGGGTGAGTCCCCTCCTCTCCCCAAACGTCGCAAAATTCTATTAAACTTGACAAAATTAAATATCTATTTGGCAAAATGGGTGAAAAACTTTAACGAAAACAACTTTGTTTTCTGATACACTTGACAATATGACGCAAATCCAGTTCGCAAAGTAAAAAGTTAGTAATATAGTTGATAAAAAAAGTAAGTTGATAAAAACCGATATTGGACTTGGCAGTTTATCGATACCCCCCCTCCCCCCCCAAAAAATAAAGTCTTAGCAATGGCTCTGATCCCCACCGCCAGCCCCTCTGCATAGCTTGCGAACTTTTGAGAATGATATCTAATCTATTTACCTATTTCAAAACAATTACATATCTGACAAATTTGGTATTATCAGCTTCAATCGTCAAATATTGACATAAGAAAAAATTTTGACAAACTTGTATGAAATTTTTTTTTTTGAATGTATTTTTAAACTAAAATTCTACTCGGAAAATTTTAGTACGCAGTATTTTATATCATTAAGTATTGATTACAGAAACTGTTTTTCACTTTTAAATGTTGGACGTACATGTTGAATTGTCGTACACTGCAAAAAATTTTAATCCCAAATTACGTACATGTACTGGCAGCAGTGGGACCAGTACATGTACCGAAATTTACTATACGGCATATGTACCGTAAAATAGTTTATAGTATACCGTAAAAAAATTGCATATACCATAAATTTCTTATATGGTATATATACCGTTAAAAAGTGCATATACCATAGTATCTTATATGGCATATATACCGTAAAAAAAGTAAATATACCATAAAATCTTATATGGTATAATACCGTAAAAAAAAGTAATATACCATAAATATCTATGGTATATACCGTTAAAAAAGTGCACATACCATAAATATCTTATATGGTATATATACCGTAAAAAAAGTACACATACCATAAATTTCTTATATGGTATATATACCGTAAAAAAGTGCCTTACCATGAAAAAATACGTATGCTGTAAATTTTATATATACGTAGAAAAATACGATGCTGTACATTTCTTATATATTACATATACTGGAAAAAAATATCTATGCTGTAAATTTCTTATATGTTATATATACCGTAAAAAAAGCACATATACCATAAATTTCTTATATGGAAAATAAAGGTAAATGTGCCATAATCAATTTTTTAAAGCGGTACATCTGCTTCAAACGAAATGTTTTGTACATATACTGTACATAATTTTTAATCAGTACATGCATGTACTGATTAAAAATTATGTACAGTATATGTACAAAACATTTCGTTTGAAGCAGATGTACCGCTTTAAAAATTGATTATGGCACATTTACCTTTATTTTCCATATAAGAAATTTATGGTATATGTGCTTTTTTTACGGTATATATAACATATAAGAAATTTACAGCATAGGTATTTTTTTCCAGTATATGTAACACTGTAAAAATAATTTATAGTATTTGTTCTGTAATGAACTTTTAACCAGTAGATATACTAGAAATTAAATTTATAGTACACATACTGTAAATAACTTAATTAGTATGTATTGCAAAATAACTGCATACTATTTGTGTCAATTTTAACCAGTACATATTCTGCAAATTTATAATATGGTAATATGGTATGTACATGCATTATTAAGACTGTACCTTCTATAAAGTTATAGTGATCACAAAACTTTAACAGCTTTTGAAACAAACCAACGATGTTCAACACTTAAAAACAAAGTAGCACTATTTTTCCCACAAACTGTACTATACTGTAATAATAAGAACAATTTGTATATATCTTGCAGTTTTCAGAAAAATTATAAAGCACAGATATGGCAATTCAAAATGATACAAGTTTTTCACCCTTTCGGTAATAATTTGTTTGAGTGCAGTTTTACAATTTTTTCATGCGTGTTTCATAACTATCAACCCTTTAGCGATTATATTAGTCCTACTTATAAGGCATTAATTTTTTTTTCAAATCTTGAGCTTCAATTCTTTTAAAAGTTGCACAATTTCTGAAATAAACACCCTTAATTTTTAAACCGGTACATATTCTACAATTCTGTTTTGACCGAGTACACAGGCTGTGATAAAATTCACTGCATATAATTAATGTTTAATCTTTATGCAGTGTTTGTCAAATTTAAAGCAATTTGTAAGATATGTGGAGCCGATCATGGCCGAGGGGACGTGGGTAGAGGGCCGAAGTGAGCAGGTCCAGGGTCCTGATCTGTTGCGCGGCTGCCGATGTAATGGTCTGGAGCAGCAGTTAATTTTCTTCAGATGTAACTTGAAAATGTGTAAGAACTATGTCTCCAAATTATTCGCGGCAACCACGGCAAACAGGGGCTTGCTTAGGATTTTAGCGGAACTGTATGGAACCTATTGGGCTGCCCAGGACAAAAAAAAATTTGCAGGTCTTTCAAATTTGTCTACTTACTCAATTGTGGAGCTTGACGTGCTTCCCCTCCCCCCAGTAAAAACCCGCTGCTCTTACTGACTCTAGTTATGTAAATTGAATTCATTAAGATTTTAATGCAATGCATTTCCATAATGTAAAAGCTGCATTCTAGCTACTTAACCATGCTGTCCATTTGAAAAAGAAAGTTACACACGAAATGACAAATTCCGTATTTTTTCTGGGCTATGCTGACGGACATGCAGTTTTGAGTTCTAGGTCACGAAGTTTATTGGACTACTGGATATTCATGAATTAAAGTTTTTTTAGCCGCCCTGGGCAGTGGCCCAGCTTGCCACCTGAACGTGAGCTCTAAGTACAGCTCTGACGGCAAATGACTCGAGATGAACCCAAGTAGCCACGATAATGAGGATTTCTCGCATTACAAACTGCGAGTATTTAAAACTTTATTACTGGAGCAAATGCGAGTGTTTAAAACTTTAATAGTCTTTCACACAATTGCACAATTGCACATAGCACAATTGTTAATATATTTCCGAATGCTTACCAGAAAAGTAGAGCCTTTTGTCATTGTCATTGCATTATTGTTTTTTCTTTTAAGTTAAGCGGGAAAAATTGCAACTGCACTGTCCTAATAAAAATGCAAGATTGTGGTGAGCTGGCTGTAGTCTGTGCTGCAATGTTATCAAAAAGCTTACAGTTTTTTCTTATGCAAGCTTCAAGATCTTATTTAGAACTTCTTAATCCATTTGTGCTAATCGGTCAGTTGCTCCTGTGGGGCTGGGGTTGCAACTTGTGCTTAGACTTGTTCGCATGTCTTTCACCAGTTCTTCGCTGATGCCGACAAAAATACATACATTTGACATTCACTGCACGAAGAAGTGATCATTTCCTTAAAGAGAATTATGTATAAAAAATGACAATTGCATTGTATTTTCGTTATGCTGAAGTACTTTGTGGAACCGAGGTTTTAGTAAACTTGGATGAAGGCTTAGGAAAATGAAGTAACGTTTAAAAAATTTTGGACTGACAGCAAAATGTTAAAATTGTGCATATCTAAAAAAGGAAGTAGGCACAAATAAGTTAAAAAGTCCTCCACCCAAGGCAACCCCCCCCCCCTTCCGGGGCAGATGGCCCTTGTGTAGCTTTGCTTTAATCCAAACAACAAAAATCTTTTCCATTCTAGCCGGTCAAGGTTCGACTATGTTGGCAAGTTGCATAAATACAGACGTTATTTTATTACTGTTTTTCTTGAGCTTATTGACGCAATTTATCTTAAAAGTTAAACCACACACTGGTAAATTTATTCAGTTTTATGTAAAGTATATCCACAAAGCCTAAAAAAGAAAAAAATATTAAAAAAATATTTAATTTTTTTTTTTTCGAAAAATCCCGACATTTATTCTTTTAATCTTTGTTGATCATGTCACTAAATTTCATTTAATTCTCTTGACCCATTTTTGAGGGATGCGAGAACAAACACTTGTACTATTTTCACAAAATCTCAAAACCTATGAAATACTTAAAACAATTCTGGCATCTAGAGTCTAAATTAAGGTACCATCTAACGTAATTCCCAATTTCATTCTTTCCATTGCCATATTTCAGGAATGGAACAAACATGTATTCAATTTTTTTTCCACAAAATCTCAAAAAAATGCTTGCTGGTATACCACATGCATTGGCATGTAACTGAATAGGCTTTAGAGTGGTATAAGAATACTCTAAAGTTTTCTGTTTCAGAGATGGCAGATGGAGCGCACAAAATCGGCTAAGCCTACCTAGTTATGCAACTGACAAGAGTGTATAGGTGGTTTTTTTAGTGGTAATCTGAGATAAAACCTGCAACTTGCTACTAGTCCAGATTTCTTAAATTCTAGTCTAGCACGGCACATTATACAAGGTATGCAGATTTGATATCAATTCCATTCTGTAAAAAAATGTTAAGGATTCTTGTGTTTTTGAATTTTTAGTGATACTAAAATGATACAATTAAGATGAAACGTGCTGAAAGAAAAAAAAGTTGCTGTACATTGTTAAAGAAATAATAAAGTACTTTCATAAGAAATAAGTCACTTAGGGTAAAGCAGCAGTCAACTCGCAAAATATGATTGTGTTAATCACTTTAAGAAAAGAATATGCACGGTTTGTAGCAAAGTCTAGAAAATCAGATTTTTGCTTCTTGTTTGATGTCTTTTCAGATTCTTGTGTAAGTCGAAACTTTCCATTGCCAGGCGACCCTTCTAGCTGGTGTGCTCTTAGTGAACAGTGAGTAATCACTTCTGTTCCTAACAGCCCACTTGCTGGAAATATGAAATGCAGCTAGCGTAGAAGATACAAGACCAATTCAAGACATTGGAAGACTATATGGATACCTGTTTCTGACTGCTACTGTAAGTTTATTTTAAGTATTGAGTGTCTTATTTTTGCTGCATTCTTAATATCTCTTGCAGCCTTTATGAGTTGTCGCCGATTTCCTGGGGAAAAAATATTCAACGCCTTGGTTAGAGTGTACTCTGATGGAATTCTCGGCAATGCTGGCATCGTCTGCACCAGAAGGCGTGAGGATGCGCATGGAGTTAGTCTATACGCGGGCCGCGCAACTGGAAAGACGTCACCGAGGACGCCTTCCGGTTTCTTTCTCCGTCTACCATTCAAGATGGAAGAACGGTTGGAATCTGAAGAATTCTTCGAGGCGTAGTGGTTCTCTGAATTGAAGAATGTCAGTCAGGACTTTGGGAAAGGAGAGAGAGTACACTCGACTCCAGACTAGGTCGACGAGGATGACGATCTAGTGGAGTTGGGGGAGATATTCCAAGTAAAGTTTAAGTCTGAAGATGGCAACTGACTAGGCCTAAGTTCCGATTTCCTATTGGATTTACAAAGTTAAGCCTTTGAGACTTGCCATTGAAATCCCAATAGGCAAAACTTAGGTCTAATCGGTCGCCATCTTGCTCAGTGATGAAGACTTTACTTGGAATATCTCCTCCAACTCCACTGTATCGCCATCCCTACTTCGATCAAGTCCTCAAGCGAGCGATCTTTCTTTCCTTCTTCAAAGTCCGATTGGGATTCTCCATGTGAAGAGCGATTTCGCCTTGAAGCCTACTTGAGATTCCAGCCATTTCCTCCATCTTGAATGGCAGTCGGGGAAAGAAACCGGAAGGCGTCATCGGTGATGTCCTTCCAGATGCGCGGCGCCCTATATAGACTAAGTCCACGCGCATCCTTGATCTGTTTGGTGAAGACTGCGCCAAAATTCAGTATCCAAGCAGTTAAGGTGTACATATCTATGTTCTCACCAGAAAATCCATCTTGTCGGCACTTTGCAGCTATTCTATCTTCATCTGCAGTACATCTCAGAAGAACCGGGGATCCACGAATCTTTCTAGGCGTGACAGCTAGCAAGAATGCCATCAGGGGTGAAAAGAAAATTTTCAACCGCTGACAACATCCCAGCTGGCCTAACAGACGCTGTAAAAGAAACATTTGAAGTCAACAATAAACTATACACTTTGAATTCGACACTTTCCCCCCTAACTGTTGTTATCATACACGGCTAAAAAGGAACTTAATCCAAAAACATCTGGCCATTCGCATAAACCACATATGGGCAACCGCCGGACCGCGGAACATATCGAAATCTTGTATAAAACTCATATAAACCATTCAAAACCCCATATAAATCCCAATTATAAGGCCCACGACTTCGCTAACACCATGAAGTTTGGCCTGCAACTTTTCAAAGGTTGCCCATACCTGTCATAAACGTTATTTAAAATACAGATGATTTAAAAAAATTATCAGTAAAATAGAACAACACTCAAACACCAGATCATCTAAAAAATGAGTAAAATCTATTAAAAAAAAAAAACTAAAAGTCTGGAAGAGGAGCAATCAATTTCCCCCCCCCCCCTTCCCAGTAACTCCCGTCGAGTCAATGTTGTGATAAAATGCGAAGCGACAAACTGACTGAATTTGATATATTCCTTAAATATTCGTCATAACGGAGTAGACTGTAAATGATTGTATAAGACTGGAATATATAAAAAAACTAAATCGTGCAAAAGTTAAATAATTTTATGGTATCGATCAAGAATTTCATAAGATTCAATCTAAATAAAAAGAAATTTTAAATTTTTATTCAGCCCACCTACAAAAATTTCCTAATTAGATTAATGTTATCCATGTATAAATAAGGGGAAATACAAAATTTGAGCAGTGAATCCTAAAAAGAATCTGAGATAAGCTGATATAAAACATACTTCATTTGGCTGTCGGAGGGGAAAGAAAATTAAGTTGGATGATTGCATTTAAGGGGTCGTATACAAATTAAGGAAAAGACAAAGATTGCAGAAATACATAAAATTTTTGATATTATTGGTTCTATTGGGTTGGCAACAAAGTAATTGCGTTTTTCCGTATGTCAATATTTCGCCTGGCCAAAACTACTGAAGTTAATTATGCGAAATTTGGCACGTACGTGAGTTCTTCAACATAGGTGCTAGATCAGAGAGCATTTTGCAAAATTCGTAGTCTTAGGGGGGTAAGGGGCCAAAAAGTTCTTTTCACATATCCCGCGTGATCTCAAATAAAAATAGAGATATCCGTGAAATTCTTTCTGTAAAATGTAGCAGTCACGAATACCTAAAAATTAAAATCAGGACATTTTTTAATAGTGTCCTCTAAGGAGGATAGAAGCGAAAAAAGGGGGAGGGTGGCCATCTTTTATGGACGAAAAAAAATACTGCCAGTGAAGTTCTTACTTTAAAATGTAACAAATATGAATCGTATGTTCAGGCACAGCTTACCTGTAATTAAAAACTTGTTGAAAACTTATTTGCTTGAATTTTATACAAGAAAACGCAATTACTTTGTTGCCAACCCAATATATAGCCCCTTACTGTTTCAACATGTCTGAGCTTTTTGAAACCGGTCCAAAATAGTACCTATTTTTTTTATTCATGAAAATTGTGTAAAAATAAGCGCATGTACACTATATGGTATCATTTGGAGGTTTTGGATTTTTTTTTTTTTTTTAAGTGCGAAAAAAAAAAAGAAAAGTCAAATTTTTCTAGGAAAAGCCAACATTTAGGGTTAGTGACTTAACAATACTAAAATAACCCATTTAAAAAGTCTCTTTCCAAACATTTTCTCGCTTAAAAAGTTTTCTTTCAGAGCGTGTTTGCATGTCTCCCCGCCCTCCTTTACCCTTTGTACAAATTGATGTTTAAGGCTGAAAACGATTGTATTATCATGTGAAGTGCTTACAGTGGATGAAATTTGTGAGGTTACAGAAAATGAAGAAATGAGTTAAACTGGAGAAGAGGCTATGAAAATATTTAGTCTTTTTGGATGCAGTTAAAGGACTAGAAACTTTTCGTTGTTTTATTAAAAGCTTTGAAGATGTGCCTGAAGAAGTTTTTAAAAGCGGACCAATAACTGGAGATGAACAACTGGAGAAACCAGCATAACAACTCCATTGTTATCAGAAATTGCCGATAAAAAACAAAAATGAATTTTTTTGCTTTCCTGTAAAACCATATTTAATGATGATTAAAGATTTAATAAAGAGATACTTAATTACATTATTTTACTTTATTAAGTAAATTTTCAACTGTGCAAAACAATTTAAATTTTGTAGTAAATATAACTGTTTATATTATGCATATGCTCAGTGGCGCAACCAGGATTTTAGTTTGGGGGGGGGCTGGGCTACAAATACTGCTGAACTCGGTTATAGTGACCTCAATTAAAGTTATAACTCTCTTATAACGTCAAAACAAAATGTCAAAACCCCTCTGTGCCAGTCGACTTGTCCGTAGAACACAACCCCACGAGCAATGTAACTCATTTTAGAATCCAATAATTATAGGATCTTTTCAGTGATGTTGTAACCAAGTTGAACCGTGTTTCATGCTCTAACTGTAAGTTTTTATTTAAAAACTAACATCTTTTTTCGGTAAAAAGTATTTTAGAAATAATTTGACAATTTTTAAAAAGAAAACATTTAACTCATGAGTGACAATTTTCAATACTTTTCACTTCTAATTTCCCGCCTTTAGGGGGGGCTTCAGCCCCCATAGCCCCCTCCGTGGGTGCGCCTATGCATATGCTATTTTAATAATGTAAAAAAAATGTTCAATTTACTTTGAAATTGAATTTTTGTTTAAAAAAAAGATTAAAAAATCTGAAACACTATCTGATTTTAAATACGCACTGAAGTGCTATATATTAGAAGCGTATCACAATCCATGCGTCCTCCCCCGTTTTTCTTCCTTATTCCACTAAGTTGGAAAGTGCATCATGATTTATGAAAGTGCCTTATTTTTCTCTCCCTTGTCCCATAAAACCCATCTTTGGAATCGAAATCTATCTTAAAATCGCCTACGTAAACTATTTATAATTGTTACGATCTTCGCCAAGACTATTCCAACTATACTTCAACATTTTAAATACTGTTTGGAAGGGGCATCGTAATCCATGAGTGTGCCGTGTTTGGTTTTCTTGTTCCATAAAACGCATATTTGGAATTGAATCTATAACCCCGAGCGGTTTTAAACATTTTACTCTCTCCCACCTCCGCGTTATCTGTCAAACATCTGAAAAGATCTTCATCGTGACAGTTCATGTTTACAAAACCTGTCGACAAAGTCGCGCAGGCAAAAATCTGGGACAGGGTGAAATAGCAACCTAGTGCTAAAAATCTCCCGTTTAAGAAGGTTTTGCCTTTCATCCCCTTGGAAAACGTATCACGCGGGTTTTACTGTAATTTTAAAACTGATCATGGTATTTTTCCACACCTCTGAAACCTCTATACGCTATAACATCCCCCCAGCTAGGGTCAAACGATTTCAGAAACAGACCACCCAACGTCGCTTTGCTTTCAACAAGCTGTTACAGCTTACTTCTTATTCAATGTTTGTACAACTTTTTTCTTTATTGGCAAACGTTCTGAATGTCTTTTTTTTTTAACTGAATGATTTCATCATTGAGGGAAGTTAAAATTCAATGCGACATAGAACCACACCTTAAACCGTGTCAATATGGAACAGAAAATCTGAGAATTGGTGTATTTTGAACATAAAAGTACTCAGTATCGTTCACTTACGAGCTTTTAAAACAGAGGCGCTTACAACCTCATAAATAATTCGACCTAATCAATGACGCTGTAATGAAGCTTAATTGTGTATGAGTCATTGGCATGAGCATAGCTAAGATTTTATGCTGGGAAGGCAGAACCGTCGAAAGATCAGGTGATCCAGCCAGCTCCTGATTATCGCACAGGCCTTTGGGCACGTGCCCTGGGAACATATACACAAATAGGCCAAGCTATGTACCTTCCGGCCTTTAAAGCTATGGCTCCTTTAAAGCTACGTACCTCCGGCCTTTAAAGCTATGGCTCCTTTAAAGGTATGTACCTTCCGGGCTTTAAAGCTATGTACACTCAAGTTATTCCAACAATTTTAATGAGGCACTCAAGTTAATCCAACTGTATGCAGGTGCATAAACTTTGAAAAGTGCCCTGGGATCATATACACAAATAGGCCAAGCTATGTACACTCCTTTAAAGCTATGTACCTTCCGGCCTTTAAAGTTATGTACATCCGGCCTTTAAAGCTATGTACACCCTCCAAAAAAAGTATTCGAGCAAAAGATAAATTTCCTACGTTGGTTTCGTAAATTAAAAATATTTTATCATAGAATATGAATTAGGCTATGTATAAATATGAATTTCCATATTTCTGTCACGTTGTGCGTTTTTCAAAAACTCAATTATTATTCGCAAATCTAAAATAGGAAATTTCTCTCTTGCTCGAATACTTTTTTTTGGAGGGTGTACATCCGGCCTTTAAAGAGTGTACATAGCTTTAAAGGCCGGATGTACATAGCAAGTTAATCCAACAATTTTAATGAGGCACTCAAGTTAATCCAACTGTATGCAGGTGCATAAAATTTGAAAAATGCCCTGGACATAAAAATGTTATAGTCAGACCATGGGTCTAGCTGCTTCCCCCCCCCCCACACACACACACAGATTTATTAGCTACGTGTTTTATTTTGCCCTCCCCCCCCCCCTCTCTTACGTCCATGGTCATTCTCAAAAAATGTTGGATTCCAATTTTAACAAACGTTAAGAAAATTATTCTTCCTGCAATTTTAATTATTATTGGTTGGAAAAATATTTTACTGTGCAAAGTATAACAAAATTTACATTTTTTTTTTTTTTACACTGTGCATGACGCAGTTCGCTCGTTTGTAAAGAAATTGTTTTAACGGAAAACCCCGAGCTAAGGTTGCTAAGGTTTGTTCCTTAGAAACCTTGCAAAAGCAGTATAATGTTAAATACTCGTAACATCTATATTTGGGAAGTAAGTTTCTATTTTAAGGTTCATGAAACGTCCTTAACGTTTTCTCAAAATTTTAAAAACGTTTCTCAAAAACGTTTTCTCAAAATTTTATTTTTTGAGTTCTGTTGAAAGATTTTCTTTTAAATAATTGTGAGCCAAGTTTCAAAATAAGTATAATTTTTTAATTCACTGATAATTTTCCTTTTTTAAGGTACTTCAACATTTATTTGTTTAACCCTGGGGGGGGGGCTTTAGCCATTTTCGACCCCCTCCGTGCATGTGCATAAATATATAAGAACGCGAGTTTTATAAAGAACTTACTAAATCCATGAGTAACGTGGGGATGAAATCACTTCAATAGGTCAAAGACTCCAGCATACAGGGTCCACGGTACTGTTTTTAATTGTCGTAGTAGGAATCTCCAGAAGTGAACAACTTGAAATAAGCTTTAAAAAATAAAGACAAGTCCATGAGACAACATAAACATTTTACTGATTTTTTAAAAATTTAAATAACACTTTTTGGATATTTAGTTTCACATCAATAGAATATTTAACAAAATTAATTCCCTAGTTTTCTATTTGCACATTTCAAGTTTTTCATTTACAGGGAAGGGACAGTTTTATTTAGCCCAATAACTTATTTTTAAGTCGACAGCGCAGCTGCAAATACTCTTTATTAAGCAATTTCACAAGAATGTAAACAGCTGTTGCAACCCCTGTAGAACAAACAGCTGTTAGTTAAAACGGGAAAATGCTTCAACCACTTAAAAACTAACGGCTTTATCCCCCACCCCCATCTTCGTTTTTTTATTTCTTATCTTTCTTGAAAGAAATTATCTAAAAATTTCTTGCTTTAAAATGTAACAAACATTAATCTTATGATCAGGATAGTTCTTAAATCGTACTGCCTGTCCAGTATAAGATGTTTACAGCTGAAGAATCGGAATCTTACCTTCTTTTTTGCAAACATTTTCTTCACTCACCTACAGGCAGCCATGTCGCCATCTGTACTTGGGAAAATGCTGGACGCTAAAGTTACAGTTAAAGGGCGCCAGGTCGAATTGACCACGGTTCCGTACCATGGGCTCTATTCTGGCACGTTCGTTTAAGCGAACGTTCGGCACGTCATTCGAAACACATGCTAGAATGTAAACATTCGGTAGGGAGAATCTGCAGCTAAAGCTCTACCATACCTTGTAAACTACCAACATACGTTTGCAGGTTGCAAATGACGTCCATTGGATGTCACACGTCCGAACGTTCGCTACTTTGGCAGCGTTCGTAAACGACAAACTCGTTGCACGAGTTTTCGTAAGAAAACTGGAATGCGTGTGTTCAGTCGGGGCCATCGTGATTCTACCGGGCCTATGAGGCCTACGGATGCTCGCTTATTGGTTCCAGCAGTTAGATACGTCATCTAACGGCCAAATCTATCCAATGAGGAAACGTCCGTAGGCCTCTTTCGGAGTGCACAAGCAGGCCCGGTGGAATCGCGATGGCCCCGGTTCAGTGCTGCCAGTGTTTATCAGTTTCCTTTGACTTTACGAACCACTTCAGTTCATTTAGTTTCATCGCCTAGGAGACGTGTTTGTTTACAATTCGCGAATGCGTTCATTTGCTGAGGAGATTTTTAGTACATACTCAATATAAAATCAACAGGATTTTTAAAAGAAAGAGTGGCCATCATTGAAGTGCACAAATCAAAATTTAGAAATTTCAACTTCATTTTTTCAAAAGTATTTAGCAAGAGAAGTTCAAATTTCGCTCATAACGGATTCAATCAACTTCAATCTCAACACTAAAACATGCATTTTTGAATTTACTAAAATGAAAAATACAAGAAAATGATTACCTTTGAAAAATTATGTACCTTCGTAGCATTTTCTAACGTACGCATGAATTTCCTCCTCGAAAAAATAATATTTGCAGCTTTAGAAAACGTAAAATACTTTTCACAACAACATACTTTTCCATAACAACGGACGCCATTTGAAAACAACAACAACGTGCAGCAAGTGTATCTTCTAAACAACTGACGAAACCTTAGCAGAGATCGGTTTATTTCGTTTGAAACGAATCGCACTCAGTTTTGTATACGAACGCTCTAGTTTAAAAACTGTATGCACTCAGTTTCCTTTACGAACGCCTTAGATGGAAACTCATTGCACGAGTGTAACTCGTTTGCGTTTACGAATGCAGCCTTTGTCTAGTACGGGGAAATTTCGTCATTCTGCCATGTCGTTCGATAGAGCTCGGGTTCGTAAACGCTGAACTAGAGTCACACGGGGTGCATTCGAGAATTCATCCGTTGCGCACCGGTGTCACCTGTGCTCGACCACAGCTTTTGAAAAGGCGGAGCTCTGGAAGTAACCGCGTTCGAAAACGTTTCGGTCATGTAGCGGTTGCCTGCTCAACGTGACCAGAGCGCAACCAGAATGACCCTGCTAGCGAGGTGGGTTATTCCGGTTATTAGCGTAGTGTTGATGATGCTTATTTTTGTTTTCTTGGCTTGGAATCGGATGTGGCGAGGATGACCGAAACCGGTTGACAACCGTGATGTCACCTAACCGAAGAATGACCGCAACCGGTAGCACCGAGGCATAGCCGACCGGTGAATTCAAGAACGGGCCCTTGGGCAGCTACTTTTAGTTTTAAGCGTCCTTAAAATCTCCGTTTTTAAACCTAAGCAGGTTGATCATCGTTCTCAAAGTTAACTGAATGCAGTGAGTTGAAAAACGAAATCAATTGAGACAGGCTTCGTGTTCGGAAACTCATCGACTCATACCTCTGCTTTTCATGTAAAAATTGGAGCAAATGTGATGAGTGGGCGTAGTTTCTTGACTTCAGTTTTGTTGCCTAGAAGATGCGTTCATTTATCGCAAAACGTGCTATAAGAACGAACGGAACTGTAAACAAACAATTGAAAACTAACTCAACTGGTTTCGGTCTCAGTTGATTTAGTTTTTCCAACTGCACTCAGTTGATTTTTAGAACAAAGGTCAACGGCGGTTTGAGTTTAACCTTTAACAGACCGAATTGAGATATCAGGCATCATTTTATTTACTTATTAATGACTATGTCATTTTATCTCTCAACACCCTTTACTGAAAAATGGGTCCCAAAAAATGCGACCTAAAAAAGCGACATAAAAGTAAGCGACATAATTTTACATGTATTTAAATACTATCAGTTCACAGCAGCTTTCATCTACTGTGACACTATTGCGTAAGTTGTAGAAAACGTTTCACATGTATTTTTGACATCACTGCAAATCTTTGAACACATTTTAGAACACTTTTTGGAACACTTATTTTGTCCCCTTTTTGAGAACACTTTTAAAAGCACATTTCAGAGCACTTTTTGGAACTCATTTCAGAACACTTTTTGGAACACATTTCGGAACACTTATTTGTCCCCTTTTTGAGAACACTTTTTGGGAACACTTTTTGGAACCCATTTCAGAGCACTTTTTGGAACACTTATTTTGTCCCCTTTTTGAGAACACTTTTTGGAACATATTTGAGAACACTGTTTGGAACCCATTTCAGAATACTTTTTAGGACACTTATTTTGTCATCCTATTTAGCACACTTTAAGGAATGCTTTTAGGATTAGATTTGAGAACACTTTCAAAAAAGTAAGAGCAGGTGCGGCGGAAGTGACGTCATCTAGGAGTGCGGCCGCAATTGGCGTAAGGGGTGGAGTTAAGTTGTTTCCATCCTGGATGGTTGAGTTGTATTTTTTCTGGATTTGTTTGTTTGTTTGTTTGTGGGATTACGGCCGATTAGCTACGCGTGGGCTCTAGGCCGATGGGTGGGGTGCCTTCCGGTGAGGGTCTTTCTAAGGGTTCCTAACCCGTATTTCGCTAAGTTTCGGAGAAAACCACGGAAAACTCCGAACGGTTAGGTCGACGGCGCGCGATGGGACCCAACTCGAGACCTTCACACTTCGCCCGTCTACCATTTCCAGTGGCATAACCACTGTGCCAGTCTGCTATGTTTCGATTGGGACATTTTAGTTATTTTATTTAATTATTAATTAATTAATTAATTTTTACGCTGCCATTTGTTATTGAATGTTTAGTGCTGCAATCTGGTGTTATGTTTAGGAACTACGTTTTTAGTTTTGGAATTGAACTTAGAATTTGGAACTGATTTTAATGAATTATTGAATTTTAGTTAATTCCTATAATTTAGTGCTGTCATTTGCTATTGAATTTTAGAATTAATTTGTGGACTTGGATTTTATTTTTTCTCACTTACCGGCAGCGGGATTCGAACCCCGGACCTCCCGATCTCGAGGCCAATGCTATACCGTTCAGGCTACTCGCTCATAGCAATATCGTTGTAACAAAAAAGCAATGATTTCAACACACGTGTTCCTAATCTGTTCTCAAATGTGCTCCTAATATGTGTTCCCAGAGCTGTTCTTAAGGTGTTCCCAATCTGTTCTTAAATGTGTTCCTATTTTAGATTAACAATAATCCTAAGCATAACACTTTCAGAACATTTTCAGAACACATTCGGATCGCTTCCTTTATTAAAGAATCACATTCGGACGCATTTCAGAACACTTTAGGTAACTGGAACACTTTTTCTTCAATAAATGTGTTCCATAATGTGTTCCAATGTGTGCTGGGAATTTGCAGTGATATATTTAAATACTATTCGTTTACAACAACTTTCATCCATTGTTACACTCTTTCGTAAGCTGTAGAATAGGCATCCCATATATTTTTCTGTCAATAGGTTACACTCCTAAAAACTTCAACATAGGGTGACCAGGCGAAATACTCGAAAGATGACATAGTCAATTAATATTGTTTTAATATGGCAATCATGAAACTAAAAAATGTCGAACAGCCAAGTTATTTCTTATTTATTTTTTTTTTCCTCACATGTTGTCTACTATTGCGTTAGTTAAAGGATATGAGTCTTTTAAATGGGGGGGGGGGGGAGGGAATATTGTACACGATTTTCACTGCGTTCGAAAATTGGTAGCACGGGTCATTACTGACTCTACTTCAACATGGGTATCAAAAACGGAATAGGCTGATGGGTTGTTTAAATAATAAATGAAATATTAAGAATGAATGAGATATCTATTTTTAAATGTACGTAAAGATATGAATGAAGTTTGCAGGGGGTGGGGGTGTATCAAGATAGCTCCTTAACCCATTTGTGCCTGGATATTTTTGCGACTTTCTTCGATTTTTACTGATAACAGAAATAATAGATCAATTTCTGATGTCAACTTCTTGAACAAGGGATGATTTCTTTTAAAATCAGTATGCATAAAAATCAAAATATCAACATCCTACTGGGTCATGCTAAAATATTTTGTAGAGTGGAGGCTCAATACTCATGAATAAAGGCTAGGAAAAATAAATAACGTTTTCGACTCATAGCGAAAATGCCGTCCCAAAAAAGGGACGCTAGGCATAAATGGGTTAAATGTTTTCAAGTCAATATTGTTAAAATTTCATTTCTGAATCAATTTTTAATTGGATGTTTCAAATTGGGAACATTGGCCTGTAAAAGGTTAAAAATATGTGCGTGAAAAGTAAAAATTTAGCAAGTCTGACTTTGGCACCTTAAGAATGTTTTTAAAAAATGCGATTTTTACACTCATGAATTAACCCATTTATGCCTAGCGTCCCTTTTTTGGGACGGCATTTTCGCTATGAGTCGAAAACGTTATTTATTTTTCCTAGCCTTTATTCATGAGTATTGAGCCTCCACTCTACAAAATATTTTAACATGACCCAGTAGGATGTTGATATTTCGAGTTTTATGCATAATGATTTTAAAAGAAATCATCCCTTGTTCAAGAAGTTGACGTCAGAAATTTATCTATTATTTCTGTTATCAGTAAAAATAGAAGAAAGTCGCAAAAATATCCAGGCACAAATGGGTTAAGAATAGAAAAATTCGATTGCATTTATGAATCTTTGCCCCCAGCAATGCGATGAGAATGCTAAAACTTGGGCGTCCCAATGAGACAATGGGCATATAAAAGTTTAAATTCATATTATTTATATTGTTGAGAATTTCGATTTATTGTTAAAACGGTACCAGTTATTTTTTATGAGCGGAGGTCGAAAGTGGAAATATGACTGACATTTGCACACATGGAGGCCATATACTTCTTTTGTCGCAGCAGAAATCTCCAAATAAACCCTCTTTTATCGTGCAAGTAGACCAGAAAATAAAATATATCTATAGATGCCATCCAATCAATTGGTAACGCCGGCAACTGATTGCTCCATAACGCAAAATTACCTCGTAACCCAAACCACAAAATAAAATTTACTTCATTTTTTTTTTCTTCTGTACTAAATAATTCACCCATTTCCAGGGGAAGAGGGGTATGAAGCCCCCCCAGCCATTATTGCTTATCTCGCGAAAAACCACCGAAATGCGCCCCTGTATGTACATTTATCCCGCAGACCACACCAATCTTTTCTCCTTTATGTGGGCCAGACGCCGTTATAAATGACCCCTCCCTCCTTCCTTGTTATATATATATTTATACAGGGGGGGGGGGTACTTTTATAGGTCCCCTTCTCCCATATTTATGAAGCTGTCGGTAGGCTTGGCGAGCGTCAAATGTCATGCCTCATATTTCAATCGGCTTTGGCGATATTTTTTGGCGTCGGTGAGCTGGACCCAGCGCATTAGTTGTCGAAAATATGACTTTTTCTGGCGATCCAGATAGAAGGGAATTGCGTTAAATCGGGGAGATACGGAGGGGGGAAGGAAAGGGGAGGGGAAGGCTGCATCTCATATGGGTCAGTCTGGGCATCGAATCGTAATCCTGGAGATTTCTCCTCTCCTTCTTGACCTCTCCCCCGCCGTTACGCCAGAATTTTTGAATTCGTTTTGAAGGGTTACTTGGTTTGGCGAAAAATCTTAATACGAACGGCAGCTTTTTGAGACGAGTTCGGGGCCGTTTTTTAAAGCTCGACACCACTCGAGCCCGAGGATTTTTAATTCGAGTTTTAATTCCAGAAGTTTATCAAATAATAATAATTAAATTATATCTCCTATGAATTCCTATTTAAAATCTTTACAAGGAGTGTGTTCAATAAAGAAGAAAGTCCGAACACAATATCGAATTTCAGAGCCCGAGCGTGGTTCGGGCTCGGGTTGAGCCCATCTTATCATCTTGAGTAGCTATTCCTCAAATATCCGAGTCTGGGAGTTCTACTATTCCTTGAAGTGCTGCTTGAGAACTCCAAGCTTTTCAGACTGTTCGCCGATTGCTATATAATCACTGCTTCTTTATTAAGGCCTTATTAAACGAAGAAAAATTCGGCGATTTTATTGCTGCAACCAGTTGCCGAAACTCCTTCCGCCAAGTCGATGAGAAAGCAGGGTTGGCATAATAAACAAACTCAGCTGTGCCCACAAACGCCTGAGATTGGCCGAATGGGCGATTGCTAGAGCATGTCATTATAGGCAGCCTATCGCCTCAGCACGTTTTAAAAAATATTTAGGATCTAGACGGTTCCATAAATGGGGAACATCACATTTGCTTTCAATCAGATCTATTTCCATATCGCTATTCCATTTGAGAGACATTTTTCCTTCGGTACCGCTGAGTCGTCCACCCTCTTTGTGACGTAGGAATTGGAAGCACTGCGATTGGCTGGCATTCAAGCAACCTGTAATATTTTCCCCTCTGAACGAAGAAGTTGGAGTGCACCGTTCCCTAGGTAACCGAGGGGAATTTCCAGGAAAGAGGTTTCCGCAAACGGGTTGCAGCAACAAAATCGCCTGAATTTTTCCTCGTGTCATAAGGCCTTTAGGATGCAAGCAAACATGGCGGAGATTGGGTCTTGCATCTTTCGTCGGACTGCTTGGCGGAACTTTTCCCGGCTTCTTTCTGTTTGAACACCAGGAATTAAAAAAAAAAAAAAAAAAAAAAAATCTAAATCCAGGGGGAGGGGGGGGGTATATAAAAGTCCCCCAAATCTTCGTAAACTTATTTATCGTCGTAAAATATCGATCCTCTTTGCCAGTAATCGAGGTGGCCCATTAAAATTAACATGCTGAATCAGGGACTCAACTATTTCTACAGATGCAGCACAATGTTCGGTCACTCACAATGATGCAGCACAATGTTCGGTGCATATCTGTATTAAGAGCAGTTTTTTTTTTTTTTTTTTTTTAAAGCAAAATACCGATTTTCCTAACAACTTTAACTGAAGTATTTTCAATAAAATTTCATTTGGCAGAGCTTTTCTAACAGTGTGTATAGCACAGATTTTCGAGAAACTTCCGAGCAATTTTTCAAGTCATTGAAGCCGTTTATTTGTTTTTACATTATGTCCGTGATTTTTTTTTTTTCAGAAAAAACAAACAAAAATTGACAAGGACTGAAGTGGCGAGTTTCAGGTAGGGATGAACACGAGTCCATGCGAGACGAGACATGGTCTCGTCTCGCTTCCTGAGGTTTCATCTCGCATTCCTAGGTCTCGTCCAGCAGTTTCACGTCGTGGAAACGAGATTCTTTTGATTCGTTTTTAGAGGTAACGTCTGTATGAACGGTAAATGTATGCAATTTCCATAACTCGAAAAAGATGAATTGTAGAATATTAAAATTTTGTACTGAGGACTGATGTAACATCGGCCTGTGCACCTCTCTCTTTGGATGGCAACGACGGGGGTAAGTTTATTCACAGGGTCAACCAAAAATCTTCCGGTTAATTAAGCTCTACGGACCTCCTCAATACACTGAATGTCTAAGAACAGTTTTTATTTGGGTCATGTACAAAATTTTTCACACTCCTGACAAACGTGGTGACACTGGACGAAGTATCGCTCAAGTAGGCGCCAAAAGTAAGTTTCGAAAACACAACGCAGTTTGGAGATATCTCTCACATTGGGCGAGAAATTGCCAATCCTTTATTACTGAAGAATAGTATCGCAATTTCAACTAAAATAAGTTTGTTTGCCAGGAGAAAACAGCTCAAGCCACTGAATGTGTTTGGAGCTACAGGGAGGGTGTCCCTGGAATTTCCGACCTCAATTTAGATCCTCATCAGAAGGTGGGAACTCTGAGTATTGACAACTCTCGGAAACTGCTAGCGATCGTCGAGGGGACTTTTGGAACCACGGAGTGAACAATCACGTGCACTGCAGACACACGGGGGTCTTCAGTGGTACGTCGGTATCGAGCCCGCAACCTTCCGGTTAAGAGTGCAGCGCCTTAACCACTGGCCCCAATGAAGTAAGTTTGAGTGAAGTCCATCGACAATGTCTAAAACTGAATAGACGTATACACATGAAGTTATGTGGTGTCCACGAAATCTCTTTTTACTTTCCGAACAATACCACAAAAAGAAAATATTGTTATCATGAAAAAATCGGATTTTGAGACTTAAAAATATTGACATGTTTTGAGGTCTTCAGAATTCATTTATGGTATTTTTACGAGCTGTATGTATGTGTGTATGCATGTGAGTGAACCCGATAGCTCTTAAACGGGGCATTCGATTGAGCTCAAATTTGATATAAATATTATAGGCCACCTTCGCACGACCGGTGTTGATTTTGGTGTGTATAGGACTGATAGGTTTTTGCAGGGAAACATGGGAGAATAATTTTACATTATGGCCTATGGGCAGAAAATCTTAGAAGTGAGCTAGCGTGTAAACCAGCGTTTCTTAACCTGTGGGGCGCGTCCCCCTAGGGGGCAGCAGAGCGTTTGCAGGGGGGGGGGCGAGAAAAACCAAAGAACAAGTAGTGATGCATGTTTTTAAAAAATCATTTTATTTATTCTCATTTTTACTCAAAAATATACGCATTTTCGCTTAAAATGTTCATTCAAACTTGACTGATAATTATTTTGTAGAAAATTCGACCCAATGTTCATTTTTAAAGATTAAAAACCTGATTATATGCTGAAAAATGTGAAAGGGAGGGACGCCACCATAAGCTAACCTCTGTCGGGGGGGGTGACGTTAAAAGGTTGAGAACCGCTGGTGTAAACGATATACTCGATTGAGCTTAAATTGGACAGATATATTATAGGTCACGATCACATGACCTGCATAGATTTTGATGTGTATAGGGCCGATAGTATAGATATGTATAGGGCGATACGGAATAGCAAATAATAATTCTTATAAATTACGGCCTATGGAAGCAAATCATTTGAAGTGAGCTAGGATCTAAAGGAAGTATTCAATTGAGTTTAGATTATGTGCGCATGTTATAGGTCACTGTCTTAACAAAATGCATAAATTTTGGTGATTACGGTTTTTTTACAGGGCTACCAAAAAAGAATTCTTATACATTGCGGCCTATACATTCAAAGCATTTGAAGTGCACCAGCCTCTGAACACTGCATCCAATTGAGTTGAATGAAATTCATTGAAACGCGTGGCAAAGATCAAGTGTTTTGGAAACTCGAGTGGCGTCACTCCAGATTTTTTTCACTCGCCAAGTGGCGAAAATCCGCCAAAGCAAGAGCCGATGGCAGGAAAACGGACCGGGCAACCCTTCGGCTGCGTAATGCCCCGAGAGTTAAAGCGAGGGGATCTATTTCCGATTTTCTTAATATCGCTATCAATGAGATGGATCTAACGGCCAGATTGAGGATCTCTCTCCCTCCCTTCTGCGGTCAAGAAGAGCTGGAACGGCCATTCTGATGTCTCCTTCCAGCTTAAAGACTTCCACGGTGCAGAACAGATAGGCTGGCCTTTCTTTGCTTAAAAATGTTAAACAAAACAAAACAATATATTTTTCTTTAGTGACATATACTATCATAGAAATTATTTTTGAGTATTAGTTAAAGTGTCCTACGACGGTTAAGTACGCAATGCAAATTTCCAAAAAGCTTGATTTTTCGTCAGCATTGTAGGAGTACAAAAAAAAAAAAAAGGAATTAGCATATTGGCAATAGTATAGGAAGCAAAGTTAACACTTTTGTGAATTGTTAAAAATTTACACGTTAGAGAACAACAAATTGCTAAGTAAAATGGACAATAGATAAATTTTTTCTTCATTTTCAAAATTAAGTTTTGCATTAAAGAATTTGCTTGAATGGGCTTTTCAATTGAAGAGGTCATTCCCAACCTGTAACTTAATTTTGTCCGATTCACCGTAGATATTTTAACATTATACTTCCAGAAAATTTTGCACAATTTTCTCAAAATCTAAAAAATCGAATAAACATGTAAAAAACAGTTTTAAAATGTGTTCCAATTTTTCAAAAGATTCCGACTTTTATTGTTTTAGTCGATGCTGATTATGCTGTTCAATTTCATTCTATTCTCTTCAGCTGTTTTTGAGGGATACCAGAACAAACACTTATACCATTTTCACAAAATCTCAAAATCTATGAAATATTTCAAAACAATTTTGGTATTTATAGTTTACATTAAATTGCCGTATCTAACATAATTCCAAAGTTCATTCTATTCCACTGCAGTTTTCCAAGCATGGAACAAACATATATTTTCTAAAAAATCGCAAAATCTGAAATTGAAGTACTTTGACGTTTATAGTTTAAGTGACCACGTGAAACTATACAAAATTTTATTTCATTAGCTTCAGTGGTGTTTAACAAATATTTTAACATTTTGAATAAATTTTCGCACAATCTCAAAATCTAATTACTTTTTTTTTTTTTTTGTAATTCGACACCTAAATTTTTAGTTGAGTGACCACCTGTTATATCCCCCAATTCCACTTCACTCGCTTTAGTCAGCGGTTCTCAACCTTTTAACGTCGCGCCCCCCAACAAAGGCTAACTTACGGTGGCGCCCCCTTCATATTTTTCAGCATACATTCAGTTTTTTTATCTTTAACAATGAACATTGAATCGAATTTTCTACAAAATAATGTTATCAGTCAAGTTTGAATGAACATTTTAAGCGAAAAAGGATATATTTTTGAGTCAAAATGAGAATAAAGAAGATGATTTTTTAAAAGCATGCAACACTACTTGCTCTGTGATTTTTCTCTCGCCCCTCACTGCAAACGATCTGCGCCCCCTTTGTGGGGGGCACCCCACAATTTGAGAAACGCTGACTTTAGTCATTGCTTCGTGAAGCGCTTAAAACATTTACGCATTTTGAAGCAATTTTCGCAAAATGTCAAAATCTAATCAACATTAAAAAAAAACTCGATGCCTATAGCTTTAGTCGAGGGGCCACCTATCATGTCCCTAACTTTCATTCCATTTGCTTTAGTCCTTATTACGTGATGAGCGAATAAACAAAGAAACAAAAAAGCGTCACGGACTGAATGGTAAAACGACAAACTTTTTTTGACGACGTATTGGGTTCCCAGGTGCTTGAAACGGATAGCAATTTTTAAATTCAAAGCAGTATACAGACAGACGTCTAATCCTACTATACAGTTACTCTGATCCCTGAATAACTCTCTAACAATTGCGGGCAACTCATCCAAGATGTGAAACTTTTACCACCACGACTGCAAAAAGCTTAAAAGGTTAAGCACGGAAAAAGCAATAACATCTACACCACTTGTACGATCGGATCGAAATTTTTCATAATCATGTATGAAAATACAGTAAACAATCTGCGCTCCTTTAAAAATCTTAAAATCCAACCGTTCCCTCATTTTGAAGCGATTTTTCGCTCTTTTCAGCTCCATTTTATTTCCGAGAGACAAAAAAGTGAAATATTTGCGTGACAAAATGACCCGTTCCAAGTGAAAATGACGTCATGCAATTGGGATTCCAATTCGTTTAAAATAGTTTTCCCAGATGACATAGTTTATTATTATTATTTTTTTTTTACAAATAAATCGTCTGCATGGATACAAGAATGGCTGTGTACACAAATGAAATGTTTCGAATGCGAAAAGTTTCAGCACGTTTCCAGAAGAAATTCGATTGGAGTATATATAATAAAAATTGAATATGAACTTATTCAATTGCTACTATTAGTTCACACTCTCCCTATATCTATATATATTGTTCAAATTTTCAATCGTTCATAAAATACTTTTTATTCATCCACTGAAATTTAAATACATTTTATTTTTAACTTGTAGTGGATGACACTGGATGTCAATAAAGCTTTTTCCGATATTAATTCATTCATTATATTTAATTAATTCATTTTAGATCCTGTTACGTGGGATTAAAAATGAATCTAAACAATAAACTAAACAAACTGGATTAACGTATGGACCCTTGCTTCACAAACGGCCCTGCATTAATTAATTAATTAATTAATTATTTAAAATTAATCAATTAATTTAATTTAATTCAATAAAAAATAACTAAAATAAAAATTTTATTTGTTGACCTAAGTAGGAATTGACTTATTTTTTTTTTTATATTACTTGTTTATTATTTTAGGCGGACGAAGATTCACTATATTCAGTGTAGACATGCTTTCGTCCGATATTTTTTCTAGCGCCCTTTGTCATCGCCTCCACAACGGACCTTGACTACTAGTTTTATTTAATAAAGATGCAGGTGTACTCAGTGGCAAAAGAACGAGTGCCATGCACATAATTATAAAAACGTCAGTCTCGTCTCGCATAAAAGATCTCAATTCTGCCTCGCCTCGTCTCGCGTCCATTCTTGTTTATGCGCATGCGGGACTGTAATCCTAACGTTAACCCTTTAACGCGCAGTGTTCCCGCTCTGGGAACACCCAACTCGGACGTTTGGACTGTTGCCAGTCACGAAGAATAGATTGGATTTCTATAAAAAATAGTGGCGGCTGACAGAGCTCCACGAGAATCTTTTACTTTTGAGCACGTTCTTTCCCGTCTAAAAAGGGTCTCGATTCTTTTGAACAGCACCGACATCTGCCGAAAGATGGAAGAATGGGAGAACAGCTGGATACATTGCCCTATGCTGAAGAAAGGGCAGCCGTGGCCATCGCTCGACTGAACGACCCGCAAGACGGCGGACGATCGAAACGTTCATCGCGTGCCACAGATGAACGAGGAGATCATCTGTGGAGGAGAAAGATGAAGAGACCCCTTTTTTTGGAACGCAGCTGGCTGTGCCGGCACAGCCAGATGTCGTCCAAAAAGGATCTCTCGATCTGTGGCACGCGTTGAACGTTTCGATCGTCCGTAATCTTGCGGGTCGTTCAGTCGAGCGATGGCAACGGCTGCCCTTTCTTCAGCATTTGGAAAGGGTTTGTTAAAACTGGGAACAAACAAAAAAATCTTCTCAGCGTTTCACATCGGGGGGTGGAAATAAAAGAATATGCTCCATGAAAAATGTCTCTGTCGATAGCGTTTGTCCGCACGATATTTTTCGTACGTCTGTTCTCTCTTTTCACCCGTCATTGGATGCATCGACGACGGATGAGGGCCGTTTGCGGTCAAGATGGCCCCCGCAAACGACGGTCAAAAATTGATCCGCGGAGAGAATGTCGAATAAATTGACCCTCGTAACGCTCACTCCCCCAACCCCCTCGATTGCGCCAAAGAGCGGATCGTTAACTGCGACCCTCTTTGGACGGATGGCCGCGTGTACGGTCGATCTTATAGAATAGACGGTCGTAGATGACATCCGCAGCAGCAGCGCCTCGCAGTGGCGGAATTTGTAATCTAGAGTTCTTTTTCACAAACGTATTCTTTTCGATGTTTTGTTCAAAAGAAATTTTTGCTAAAAAAGTTCATCTTATAGGCTGATATGTCAATTTTTAAAACGACCGTCCTTTTAATGACTTGAAATATCCTATAATGCGGTGAAACCTCCCTAAGTTGGACACCTGCAGCCCCCTCAAAAACTGTCCAATTTTCGGAGGTAACATTTCTGTATCATGGACACGTTCCGTTCCCCCCAGAAAAGCGTCCCACTTGGCATGTCCAAGTTATGGGAGTGTCCCATTTGGGAGGTTCCACTGTAGTAAATTCCAGTTCAATTCCATATGAGTAGGTTCGGTCCTGATGTGTAGACACTAGGTGTACGTAAATTCATGGGCGAAACTTCAAGGGTAGGTTAAAAATGTATGTACAAGGAAGATTTTCTTGGGTCTGGATTTACCCGTTGCGTCTTCATTTCTGTTCTATTTCACGAATAAAGTAATCAAGTTGTAATAGTCCAACAGTATTGGAAATAGTCTGTCTTTAACTTAAATCAAGTTCAAACAATTGTACGAGAGATGATCAGAAAAGAAGGTTACAAACCGCAGCACTTGGAAACGTACATATTGCGGAGAAATATCGGGCATCTTGAGTGAAGGTATCATCTTCCTGCATGACAATTCCAGGCCCCGTATTACTCCTCAAACAACGCGGGGATGGTTGCGACGGTTCAGGTGGGAAATCTGCAGTCACCCCCCCCATACATCCCAGATTTGGCACCCAGTGACTATAACCTATATCCGAGGGTGAAGGAGCACTTATCCGGCACACGGTTCTCTTCAGACAGTGCTGTGAAATTGAATTGTAACACGCTGCAAATTATATGCATCTATAGCGCGATCCCTGAATTAATTATTCTTTAATAAAGACATTTCATGTAGTATATATTATTCTTTTGTCGCTTTCTCAATCGAACTTAGGAATTGAGCAAGCATAATGAACGCTTGTACAAAATATTAACTACATTTGAAGTTTCTGTATAAACGGGCAAAAGTCAATAATTTATAATTTACTGTATTTCTGCACTGTACCAGATGCAAGTCTTAATCACATAATCAAGGCATATATAACTGATAAATAACATTTTCAACTGGCAAAATTAAATTTAATAAATAGTATCACAACGTCATGCTTATTTACAAGAATAAAAACTACTCAAGTAATACGATATCTGATTAAAATAATTTATTTATAAATAACATATGAGTAATTATTCACTAAACATGATTTACATACATATTTTTAGAATTTCTATATACATTATAAGCGTTCACTTACCTTTACATTCAGAGCAAAATGTTCCAATTTTAGGATAAATTTTCATGAAAGAAAATGGTGAAAGATTCACAAAACGATTACCTACATCTAAAGTTCTTTAGTACGACAAAAGTATAAAAAAATTATTTTAAAATAATAAAATAATATAACATTTATTATACTTAGAATAATAAAATAGAATACTGTAACTGGGGAAAACAGGCCTCAATGATAAACTCATTTTTAGCGATGGCAACTCATAAGCAGGCCCGTTTCTTAGCGATGGCCCCGCTTCAATGGACAGGGACCTGATTTCTACCATGACAGATTAAACAAGTTGGTTCTGCGTTCTGATAAATGACTCAGTAAACTTGGTGATTATGTTCGAAACGGATAGGCACGTATGCCTCTTAATTCCCTTTTGTATTTTTTGTCTATTGTTAATATATACTATTTTTATATTCGACTGGTAACTATTTTTTTTAATCACTCGTACTTCAGTGTTAGATTAGTTGCCGCATTCGTCATATTGAAGATCCACAAGAAAAACCATCGTGTACTCTTAAATTGATCCCACACTGTTTATACACGCGTGTATATCTAGATCTTTTTATTACTTTCCGAACACGTACCATGTAAGGTTATAGTTTTTCCAGAGGGCTACGACCCAGATTACTTTTACAGGATGACCTATGGGAGAAAATTCTTGAAACTGCACCAGCGTTTAAATGGTCCATTCAATGGAGCTCCAATTGGGTCTATAGGTTATAAACCACCGTTGCAAGACCAGTATTGATTGGGGTGTGTATAGGACTTATAGTTTTTCTACAGGGCTACGACCCAGATTTCTTTATGGCATATGGGGTGCGCTAGCATTTAAATGGTGCATTCGATGGAGCTTCAATTTGGTATATAGGTTTGAATCATTCATCGATTAAAATTGATTTAAATGCTTGGTCATGATCTTAATCTTCTAACGATATCTCTGCCGTTCAATTTAACCTTCTCGGGCCCATGGTAACAAATTATTGGCTACCATCCTTTAAACACTATTTTTTTACGAGAAGAATGGGTATACATGTTATAAACCACCGTCGCAAGACTGGTCTTGATTTGGGCATGTATAGGACTTACAGTTTTTCTACAGGGTCACGACCCAGATTTCTTTTACAGGATGGCCTATGGGGGGAATTCTTGAAAATGCGCTAGCGTTTAAACGGTCCATTCTATTGAGCTCAAATTGAAAAAACTAAGAATTTTTGCTAAATTATTCTGAATGCTAAAATTTATTTAAATGCCTGGTCATCATCTTAATCATAAGTGTTCGGAAAGTCGAGTGGAGTCCCTCCAGATCTTTTTACTTTCCGAACATGTACCATGTAAGGAAAGTATTGTAATCATGAAAAAATTCGAATTCGAGATTTTGGTTTATTCACACGTTTAGAGGTCTTCTGAATTCATTTATGCTATTTTTACGAGATGTATGTATGTATGTGTGTATGTGTGTGTGTATGTGAGTGAACACGATAGCTCCTGAACGGTGCATGCGATTGAGCTTAAATTGGGTATATAGGTTATAAACCACCGTCGCAAGATCGGTATTGATTTGGGTGTGTATAGGACTTATACTTCTTCTACAGGGCTAAGACAAAGATTTCTTTTACATTATGGCCTATGGGGGAAAATTCTGGAAAGTGCGCTAGCGTATAAACGGTGCATTCGATTGAGCTCAAATTGGGTATATATGTAATAAACTACCGTCGCAAGACTGGTATTGATTTTGGTGTGTATAGGACTTATAGTGTTTCTACAGGGCTACGACCCAGATTTCTTTTACATTATGGCCTATGGGGAGACATTCTTGAAAGTGAGCTAGCGTTTAAACGGCACATACGATTGAGCTTTAATTTGGTATATATATTTGAATTATTCATCGATTAAAATTTATTGAAATGCTTGGTCATGATCTTAATCGTAAAGTGTTCGGAAAGTCGAGTGGAGTCACTCAAGATTTTTTTTATTTTACTATCGCCCAAAGTGCGTGTCGCTTCCATTTCACGTCCGACTGATCCGCTTGCGAAATCGGACGTGGTCGTACGGTTTTGTCGGCTCGGCACGGCACACCACAAAGTAGGTGGTGAGACTGATGACAGGCCATTTCGTCACAGGACTTGCGGCCGGTGCTTAAGTAAACTTTGTGCGCCGCTGCAGAACTAATGGGTTCAAAGAGTTGTCCCTTAAGCGGAAAGACGAAAAAAAAGTCGGAGGGAAAAAACGGGTGTTTTTTGGGGGGAAGACCACAAGAGTGTCAGAATCATGCTCGTCGGTGTTATTTTGGGAAGAGTGGGGGGGGGGGGGTGAACCGTCCAAGCGTGGCGTCTCTGCGAAGACCGTGTGACAGGGGCGGATAGCCAGGGTGCGTGCAGTGGCGTCACTTTCGAGGGGGGGGGCAAGGAACGAATCTGCATTTCTATTTTGTCTTCTATACTTGGAATTTTCGAGTTGTTTTTGTTGTTTCTGATGCCCCCTGACAATCCCAAACGGCGGTGCCAGAATAGTCGAGCCAAGAAGCAGTTGACCTTCCCGAGCACTGGCCAAGGCGGATGCTGCTTCACTGGCCGTGTTCTAATGGGAACGGAGTTGAGCGCCCAGGCCACTGCGGGACATCGGAATTTTCGAGTACGTTCGAAATAAAAGAGAGATGGAACGAAAATTATTTCAAACAGGAAAGAAATTTCATCTCTTTTAAGGGATTATCACACTAGCGTAAAATCCGAGCAACTTCCTGCTGGAATAACGTTTTCGCCAGACTTTATAGGGGGGGGGATATTCTTCATGGTTGTAAAAGTGGGCCAATTTTTACCGGCGCCCAATAGTCATCGCAATTTAAATTATCGATAATGTGACGTTTAGGTGGTATAGTGTCGTGACTCAGCATCTAGCATAACTCTTTCAATGGTATATTGACATCGGATCGGCGGGGATTTGTTATTGATTGCGAATCAATATTGATTCTGAAATCGATTACATTTAGCAAAATAATGATCAAAGTAATGATTCATTCGTCAATAAAATTGACTTCTAATTCCAAACTCCCCTTACGCGCCGCCATTCATGCATCACTTCGAGCCATTGTCGATGACGTAGAAGGAAGAGATACTCTGATTGACCGAAATTTCGGCCGACTCCGAATTTGTCGTTCGGAAAGGAAAACGTTGGAGATCGCAGTCGCCAAGGTAACGATAGAGAAAATCGGACTGACAGTGGCTCGGCAAGAAAGTTACTCGAATTTCAAGCTAGTGTGATAACCCCTATTAGACAGAATATGCAGCAAAATCGCTTTACAACGAATTTAACTTTTACGAATGTTTCGGAATAAAGGATAAAATATTTCTGTTAAATCCATGTTAGTGTCAAATTCAATGATAGTGAGATTTCACTTAAGCTAAATTTTCAGAATTATGAATTGGATCTTCGGTCCTTTGAAATTCGTTAGGTGGTGATTTCATTTTGTATATACCGGTGTGAGTGCCGGTGAACTCTTAAAACATATCTACTTTCAGGTCAGAATGATGCAGGCATGAGTACCTTTGTAAGATGTGTGTTGACCACGGACATGCACATTTTGTATCTGTTCTAAATGCTCTTCACTAAACCACCGAGGAGTCCTTGGGGGATGGTTCTTTGTGCAACAAGTCTGCCAAGAGCATCCTAGGCATGCTCAATAGGATTTAGGAAGAGAGAGTCAGCAGGCCATTGCATACGGAGAATATTTTCTCTTTGCAGTGTGTCCGATACCTCAACGCTTCTGTGCGGTCGCGCATTATCGTCCATAAACAGAAAGTCTGGACCTACAGCACCCCTAAAAAGACGAATAGGATCCAGATTAATCTCTCAGCAATACCGTTGCGATGTAACGCTTCTTCCCTCAAAGATGTGAAGCGGTGTTCTGCCATTGTTCATGATGCCTGCCCACGCCATCAAGTCTGGGCCGTACCGATCACGTTCACAAGCAAACTGTTGTGCATGACGTGTTCCACGCTCCCTCCACAGTAACTGGTGGCCAGAATCACTTGTCACGAGAACTTGAAACGAGATTCGTCGGAGAACATTACTCTAGACCAATTTTACCAACATGTTCCTTACACCAGCGTAATCTCTCCCGACGATGGCGTGGTTGAAGGGGCATGCAACGAACAGGCTTCCGTGCATACAAACCCACTTGATTGAATCGCCGTTAGATGGTTCTTGAAACATGCGTACCGGTAGCGGTTGCAAAGTTTGCAACTATCTGGCCAGGAGTGTCATTTCTGTTCCTTTTTGCCACGAGGGCTACATAGCGATCTTCTAAGGGTGTGGTGTTCCTACCACGACCCCGGCATGATTTAGCAAAGCATTTCCACCTTCAGCGGCCTTCTTTAATCGCGAGATGAAACTCTTAGATACACCCATTGCAGCAGTTATTGGGGGGAAACTTTGACCTGCTTCCAACAGTCCATCTGTTTGTCCACGATGGTAGTCACTCAAATGATGTCTTGCTGACATTCTGCTTTTAATTATTGCAAGAACCAAGCAGAATTTCAGAGAAAGAACCTTCATAAAATCCAGCACTATATTCGTCAAACATCAAACAGCATGAATTTTCGTATGAATCATGAGCTTGCATTCACTGTCTTTTATAGAGGTAACGAGTCCTGATCGACCACGTCCTCTGAACCAGTAATTTACTGTTATTGGTTAGTTGTCTGAGACGCAGATTTGCATAAATCACTTGTTCCTTGCAGTTCCTCAAGCCGTTTATTTGGAGTCAGTAGCTGCAGCTAGATTTTACTGGGAAGTGAGGGGGGGGGAATGAAGATCAACAATTTAGTAAGTTGGGATTTTTTTTCAGCGGGCGGGAACTTGCCGATAAGGCATTGTCCACTACAACTGCCCGAAGGAATTGCGGCCAATATATTACGGGGGCATTCATTGCGCGGCCAGCGCTACACCCTATGAAGGGACAGGCAGGTTAACATCCATGCCCAAGCCTGGATTCGAATTGAAAATTTATAAGACCTTTGAGAGGTTAAGGTGCTAGAAATTGGAGTTATTAGGTTGTAACGAAAGTTTCCCGCCATCGCAAACATCGTCAGCACACAGTTCGCGTTGGCGTATTGGCTCCTATTTTGTCAAACGATTTTTGGCATTTGAAAGAAAGAGGCTTACTTTATAACACTGTGTTGTGAAATCTGTAAAAAATAGAGTTATCATTCAGTATAAGGTGTCCCAAATGGAACTATCACTCTAGAAGATTAGATCCATCCTTGACTTCCAGTTGTGTTGCAAAAAGTCAGCTACAGAATATCAACAAATTATGAGTACAGCTTTAAGTACTAGTGTTGTATCCTGTGACACTGTGCAGGTTGGGTACCGAAAGTTCAAAATCAGTTATCTAAGGAGTGAGAAGTTAGTTTTTCAGGCAGATAGGGCGGAAAACTTTCGTTACAACCTGATATATTTTCAAATACATTACCGAAAGCTCCATTATGCTTATAGCTCCCCATTGTGCTGAGAGATGAACGCGGGACAAGAAGTATCCCAGGTGTTGTCTCTCATAAAAATGTCCACCTCCAGAACGATACCTAACTCGGGTCCATCGTTTAACTTACAGTTTATATAGTTTCATTAATCCGAATGCGCATAAAAACAAAAAACTACTCACATCAACGGTAAACGTACCAGTGGAAACTTCCGCAATATTCAGCAAATGGGAAGAAAAAGAACCAGGGGCAAAAATTCCATCCTCTTCCAATTCACCCATCGAAAACCCTGACGCCCAATCGATATCCCATCGGGGCATATCTCAAATTAATTAACTTCCAAGTGCTGCCGATGTCATCTAGAAAAAAAGAAAATGGCACAAACGGAATAAAATCGCTTTCATCCGGGGTTGCAAATTAATTGACTCCAAGAACAGATCAGAATCTGGCAACTCCTTCAATAAGGTCTGAAAGGTTGTGCAAAAGGGGGGATGGGAGGGGAGGGGATGACATTCTTTTGCAATCGGCAAGTCTCGTTCTATCGGGCGTGAATTCGAAGGATATTGGAAGTTAAAAATATCCCCCCCCCTCAATATGAAAGAGACAAAAAGAGAACAATCTAATGAGATATCGCCAGAGAGAGGATACGGGAGATCCAAAAATTCTCACAATGGAGAATGGATATGGAATTTCTCTTCTCAAAAAGGTTCTTAATAACAATAATAATACCTCAATACCGTGCTCGCCTCCTATTCTCTATTTAACGAGTTCTTTTTAAAAAAAGGGAGAGGAGAAGAAGGAGCGAATCTCCTCAACTCGTCTCTTCCTTCCCGATTCCAGTTAGCAGAGGCTCGGGCACTAACTACAATTCAACTCTTTTCCGTGGAACGTTCTCAGAACTGACTTTCTCTGTTTCCCGTCATATCTGGGAGGGGGTTGGTTGGTGGGGGTGCGAAGTAGTAGAAAAGGGAGGGAATTTTCCGAAGGGGGGGGGAAGGAAAAAAAGAGAAGGGATTAAAATTAAGGAGACTTGAAAGATACATTTAATTGACTTTCTCTGTAAAAGATCATTTGAATAATTGAGCATTAGAGCTCACTTGCTGTTCTATGCTTTTTTTATTTCTCTTCCATTTTATTTTAATCTTTCAGCCCTTTGATTTGCTTAATGACGTCAAAGGGGAGAGATGAGGGGCTGCTGTGCTCGATGGGATCGGTTTGATCCTGAGCAGGCCAGGGCCCCCCGCGAGAGTGGGACAAAAGGATTATTACGTCACTTTTATGCGGAGGGGGGGGGGGTCGGATGCTGCGATCACCGATGTGGGTTGTGTTTTGTGTCTCGTCAAGGGGTTAGCCTTGAAAATTTCGACGGGGGTGTGGGGGGGGGGGAAGTCTTGACCTGGTTCGTTTCAAGGGTTAATGACGAGGCCATCGGGATCACTCTAGGCTGTTGCTTTTTTGGGGACCTGAAACGAGTTCAAGAGTCCCCGTGGGTTAGATCCAATCTTTTTTTCTTTATGAAACTTTATCGAAAAATGACTGCTGTCAAATATTTTATCATTAGATTAAAACTACATTAAAATTACAATGAAATTAGTTTGCATTATCGTATTAAATTTAATTAAATAAATCTTATAATCTGAAGAGAAAGCCACTGAGACTTGGACTGAGAATCAGCAGAATTGGTAGATTTACTTAATTATCAAAGAGTGTGACAAAATTATTATTATGCCATTCTTATGAGGTTTCTTTTTGGGGGGGGGTTTCAAGGGGTAAGCCTTGAAAATTTCAAAGAAGGGGGAGGGAATCCGTCGTTAACGTTATAGCACCTCCCCCGCCCACCCGTCGAAATTTATATTCAGTTTGGAGATGTTGGGCTCAAAATATATTCTTTTTCGAGAAACGCATTGCCAAAATATTTTATGTTGCAGGGAAAATTTGCATATTAAAAATAAGCCCGAAATTATAGGCTAACCCTTAGGCTAATCGTTTCTTACACCTTTTAGTGCGGGGACCCCACCAACTAAAGATTGACAAATTTTTAAAACATAGAACAATGTGAAAATTTTAATTGAGTGACACATTTTATTCACTACAATAGTAAAAATAAATTAAATTACTTTGGTCAATTCAAATATTAGTTTGTCCATGAAATGCGACCACTTGGAAGTCCACTTTAAATATCAGTGGGAAGGGTGTGCCTGCTCATTTTTACTTTCCGAGGTATTGTAATCATCATCATTACTTCCGTATTGTAATCATAAAAAAAAATCGACTTCGAGATTTGGGTGTATGGACACGTTTGGAGGTCTTCTGAATTCATTTTTGCTATTTTTACGAGATGTATGTATGCATGTGTGCGTTTGTGTGTGCGTGTGTGTGTGCGTGTGTGTGTGTATGTGAGTGAACACGATAGCTCCTCAACGGGGCATTCGAGGGAGCTCCAATTGAGTCTATAGGTTATAAACTACCGTCGCAAGACCGGTATGGATTTGGGTGTGTATAGGACTTATAGTTTTTCTACAGGATTACGATAAAGATTTCTTTGCCATTATGGCCTATGGGTGGAAATTCTTGAAAGTGCGCTAGCGTTTAAACGGTGCATTCAGTTGAGCTCAATTTGAAAAAACTAAGAATTTTCTCTGAATGATTCATCAATTAAAATTTATTTAAATGCTTGGTCATAATCTTAAACGTAAGTGCTCGGAAAGTCGAGTGGAGTCACTCCAGATTTTTTAATTATGCTATCCAATCTTGGCAAGATAGTCGACAACGCAGGACTAAGCACTTCTCCAATATTCTTTAGATTGGATCGACAGGACAAAAATGTCGTAAAATTATTATAAATTAAAGCACTATCAAAATTGGTAAAATTTTGGGCGACCCTAGCTACAGGTCCTACGACCCCAAACCAACCCAGTTTTAGACCCAGTCACAACCCAGTTTAGCCCTTTGAGGCGCAACCCTTGCCATCGCTCGACTGAACGACCCGCAAGAGGGCGGACGATCGAAACGTTCATCGCGTGCCACAGATCGAGAGACCCTTTTTTTGACGACAGCTGGCTGTGCGGCACAGCCAGCTGCGCCAAAAAAGAGCCAGCTGCGTCAAAAAAGGGTCTCTCGATCTGTGGCACGCGATGAACGTTTCGATCGTCCGCCCTCTTGTGGGTCGTTCAGTCGAGCGATGGCAAAGGCTGCCCCTTTTTCAGCATTGGGCACTCTATCCAGCTGTTCTCGCATTCTTCCAGTTTTCAGTAGATGCCAGTGCTGTTAAAAATATTCGGGACCCTTTTTGGACGGGAAATGAGGTGCTCAAAAGTAAAGGATTCTCGTGGAGCTCTGTCACATGCTATTATTTTTATAGAAATCCAATCTATTCTTTGTGACTGGCAACAGTCAAAACGTCCGAGTTGAGTGTTCCCAGAGCGGGAACACTGCGCGTTGATGGGTTAAGAAACTCTGTTCAAACCCATTAAATTGATTTCAATAATTTATTTATTTTTTCCATTGGATACAGACATCCTCCAATTCCGTAATAGCATCTATCTATCTGACTCCACGGCGATCAGCCCCCCCAAAAATATCACCCTTTCAATCCTACCCCATCCACTCCATGAGGGGGTGAGGGGTGGGGGGTGACCCAGAAATGACACTCTAACCCCAATTGCCCACAACGGAACACATGACTCAGAACAACGAATAAGCCCTATCAAAACGATCGGGCAGCAGACGATTCCAGCCTCGAAAATCAACAATTTTTCTGCGTCTTGATTCCTGCCAACCTAATGTAATAAAGGCAATAAATTGCTATCACGTGAGGGGGGGGGGAAGCTGCAGCATTTATCCTCTATATCCACCCTTTTATATTTGAGATCTTTTATTTTCCCTCACTTTATTTGTTTAAGCTGCTTCGGGCCCATGGTTTATTAAAGTTTTTACTTATTTATGAATCCAAAGAGAGGCCACATGTTTGTTTGAATTGTTATTTATATAATATAGAACGTCTGGTGTTTGTCAAAATAATTTTTTATACTGTCGTTGGGGGATATTAAGTTAAAAGTCTTTTCAGGTTATGAATTTTGTGGGAAGGGAGGTTGTTAATAATTGTATTAAGCAAGAAGTAGGTCTGCAAGACTCGTGTATGCAGATATATATGGGCGGAGTGGGCTGCAGTCCATTGCAATGGTGCCCTATTTATGTAGCGAGTTATATTTATTGCATCGCAATTATTGCGAAGTGTCGGTACTGAATTCCCAGCGTTTTCCGACGACCATTGACTAGGAGTTAATTTATCTTGAAAACAAGGGAAAAACACAGGCTTTTTAAATAATCATTTCAAGAACGCGGGTTATGAAACGTTTTCCAATACGATTCTCTTTGAGCTGACACGACTGGTCAGCAGAAAATTATTTTCGGGAAAGGATACTTTAAAATAGAAGGGTTTTTTTTTTTAAACTTAAACGAAATACAGTGAAACCTTAATGTAACGATACTGTGGAGACTTAACCCTTTAACGCGCAGTGTTCCCGCTCTGGGAACACCCAACTCGGACGTTTTGACGGTTGCCCGTCACGAAGAATAGATTGGATTTCTATAAAAAGAGTGGCGGGTGACAGAGTTCCACGAGAATTCTTTACTTTTGAGCACGTCCTTTCCCGTCAAAAAAGGGTCACGGTTATTTTTGAACAGCCCTGACATTTGCTGAAAAAAATGGAAGAATGCCAGAACAGCTGGATAGATGGCCCCATGCTGGAAAAAGGGCAGCCGTTGCCATCGCTCGACTTAACTACTATCTTGCTGGTAGTTAAGTCGAGCGATGGCAACGGCTGTCCTTTTCCCAGCAATGGGAAAGGGGCGCGCCTCAAAGGGTTCAATAAATTATCGTTATAGTCAATCTTTATAGACAGAGTGATCTTCTGCACGTTATTTTAGCATTAAAAGTGTTTTCAAATTATAAAAATAAAGATGAAAAATATTTCCCTATCAGGTATAGCACTTTAGTTATTCATTTGTACAACTTGTAAATTTACTTTGAAAAAGTTCGGGTTTGAATCTGTTGTATAAATGTGAAGCTCAGTGCATATGCGTAAGGTTAATAATTGCCTTTTTCAGATCTTGAGTTGATTATATTAAACTTTCTTATAGGATTCAATAAGGTGGGAATTTTAGATACAATTCTTACTAGCACTATACATAAAAATATGCATAAAATACGTAATGAACAGTGTGTTTCTTTAATGCATTACAATAAAAGAAACTTTTCTACAAACACCCATGTTTTATGCCACATCCTATCGAAGATTACAGTTTTTAGCTGTACGTAAGCCCATCAAAATATCAGAGGAATAAGACACATCATGACTGAAAGGGCTTATTCTTTTCCCTCCTATGATGCAATCTTTTTTATCGTGGACCATTTTGATAGCGTTTTTCAAAACGGGAAGGTTATATTATTCGTACTTTTTGTAAGAGTAACAGAAGAGTAAGAGAAACAGCTTTTTATCTTTTTGTAACAGTTAGGGCTGTTTCACTTGAAAATCATTCAGCTTTCGAACAGCATTTTTTAAAAAATGAGCTAGAGACCCGGAAAACTTTAGAATGTTTTAGCAAGTTGTATACTGTGAACTGACACTGAGATCGAGCCTATAAGAGTGACAAAATTGTCGGGGGAAAAAATGCTAAACATGCGAAATTCCGCAGTATTTCCAAAAACAGGTAGGTCTATCCTCGGCCATTTTTGTGCTTATTTATTTTACTTGAAAGTGGCTCGAGACGTAGTTTCACTGTTCATGTCAGTCCATAGTGCTTTGGGTGAAGAAGCATAACTTCATTTGATTCGAGTGTCACTGTTCGAAAGTCCTGTTACAATGATCACTCCTCAGGTAGGAGACCCTTCACCCTTTAACGCGCAGTGTTCCCGCTCTGGGAACACCCAACTCGGACGTTTTGAATGTCGCCAGTCACGAAGAATAGTTCGGATTTCTATCAAAATAGTGGCGGTTGACAGAGATCCACGAGAATCCTTTACTTTTCAGTACGTCCTTTCCCGTAACAAAAATGATAGCGATTACTTTTAAACAGCACTGACATCTGCTGAAAAATGGAAGAACGCAAGAACAGCTGGATAGATGGCCCCATGCTGAAAAAAGCGCAGGAGGGCGGACGATGGAAACGTTCATCGCGTGCTGGCTGTGCCGACACAGCCAGCTGTCGTCAAAAAGGTCTCTCGATCTGTGGCACACGATGAACGTTTCGATCGTCCGCCCTGTTGCGGGTCGTTCAGTCGAGCAATGGCAATGTGCTGCCCTTTTTTCAGCATGGGGAAAGGGTTGCGCCTCAAAGGGTTAAGGAGTAAGGGAAAAAAACAGTCTTAAAATATATTAGGTATACCGGTAACTAATCTCCTTTTTTTTTTTTTTACTTAAAATTCAAACACATTAATTTTCAACAACAATTGAATCACGAACAAGCTGTGCTTGAGACTAGAATTTCTGTTTGTTAAACTTTAAAGCGAGAACGTTATAGATTTTTTTTTTCTTTCGATAAAAAAAAGCCACCCTGTAAAGTAGTTTTCGCTTTGGTTATTTACACATTCTTAACTTGCGTTGTGATTTATGAAATCAGGTTCGAAACACTTCGTTGCAATATAAAAAGATATTAGAGTGCTTAAAACTGTTTATTTAAAAAGAACTATTGCACCATAAACGTATTACAATAACGGCTGGTGGTGGCTCAGTGAAATAAAAATGCGTCTACAAGAACAGTGATAATAAGTAGGGATGGACGCGAGACGAGACAAATATTTTTAACATTACGATATAAGGATTTTGCGAGACGCGAGACGCCTATTTTTCGTCTCGCATCCATCCCTAATAATAAGATAGAAATGACTTAAAATTTACGTCAACATAGACGTTTTGGGGTTTCAATAACCTCTTCCTTGTACAAAGAGTTTTAGCATAAAAGACCACAATTACAGAATTCGCAGAAGTTATGCTTCAAATGAGTTTATGTCGATAAAATAATTACTTCGTGTCTCCATGATGGAATGCTTTAGTCTATAATAAGATATGTTTGCTTTACTCCTAAATTCAGATTATTTATTTTTTTTTCCAGCGGGATTTGTTGTAAAAAGGCATCTGTTTATTTATTGTCATTGCTGCTTTTTATGCTATTTTTTCTAAGGCTAGAACTATTTTAATCCTTTTGGGAGCCCCAGACCACAGACTAATTGTCCTGTGCGGCTATGATGCGCTGGTTGTATTAGATTCACGATAAAAAATTTGCTCAATTTAGTGATAAATCTCAATGAAAAGTTGCTAAATTTAGTAACAAATGCACAATCCCACTGAATCCGCAGCAGCGTAATAGGTGTCCTTTTGAAAGGAGAGGGCTAAAGTACCTAAATCTACTACTTCTTAAGATCAACTTGTTTGCTTGGATCGTTTCTAAGCTGTCTGAGTTGCGTAAATAAAGCTACTCGGTTTTATGCCGATCATTTTGCTTCACCGTCGTGAGTCTCTCGCTAATTTAACGCCATAACCTAGTTTAACTCTACGTGAAAGCGTCATAGAAATTGCAAACGCAGCCTAAACTCGCTCTAAATAAACCGTAATTAGCAAGTTTTCACGAGAAAAAGACGTTATGATCGAGTTGAACTGTACGTGAAAAGTTGGAAACGTCATGGAAATCGTTGTAAACGAACCGTTATAAGCGGGATTTTACCTTAAAAACATTACAACCGAGTTTCGTGGCTGCCCTACGTGTATGTCTCAAAACACAATGTTTGTACTTCTGATCACGTCGATACGACCTCAGTCTTTTAGTTGCTGCAGCAGTGTTCCATGTCAGATAAGTTATACTGTCACCAACTAACCAGCTAAGAGACAATCCAGCTTACGGCAGACCATTCTTCGTCGGCACAGATCAAAAGCCGTGCAGGGTGCTATCTCATTAGAAATCCATCTTGCAGAAACACGTTTTCGGGTCGGTGTTATCTAACACGTACGTGTTTTTAAGGTCATTCCGTTCGAAACGGCAGTGTCACTTTTAACAGCCCGTTTGCAGCTGCAAGCCGAACGGTAGCGCAGAAATCACTTCGTGACAAGACGTTAAAGGACGACTTTATCTGGGGACCCGACGCTATTACATCGCTCTGATGCAAGACCCACCGACAGATAAGTGTAGCAGGGAGTTCCTTGCAAGAAAGATGTCTATCGCAGCAGTTACGGGTGCAGATAAGGAAGAGGAATAGTTAATAGTTTGGTATGTTCCTGGCAGAGGGCAATGAGATCAGGGTGGTCTGTTTGGGAAGAAGACTGAAGAAGTTTTTGTTTATTCCGTTGGGGGTATAACTGAAGATACTGACGATGAATATTTGCCATGAATGTTTTCCAGTTAGATGGAGTATTCATGTACAAAGTGCTTGCTGAAGTTCTGCCAAGTTAAAGGCCTTTTTACACTTTCTGCTGAAGGTGCTCGATTGCAGTAGGGCCAAGGGTATACTGTGGGCGCTGGCTTTATGTCTTGGGATGTCCACCAAACAAACGATCATGGCACATAATCCATCAGCTTGTGGTTTTGCACTATTTCATGCAGTGGCTAAGCCAAGTTCGTTTCGGAGAACCTTTAGAGTGTCTCTTCGTAAATCTTTACATTATAGAAACCCATTCTGTGGACAAACCTAAACTTTACAAGAACACCAGCTAACAGACTACCATTTTGCTTAACTCTTTGAAACGGAAGCATTTTTACAGCAAACCCTAATTTTTCCCGATGCTAGGAGAGATTGTCATATTTCCAGCATACATATGCTAGAAAGATACTGCTGGAGGACAAAAAATTAACCGTAGCAACTACTCGCAGTAAAATTGACTGCCAGTAATCTGCTTCATTTCGATGCTGATCAAGCATCAGAAAGTCTATTCTTTGCTGATTTTTTAACCTTTAGGAAAACTTGAGAATATTCTCTTGTGTGAAAGAATTTTCATGCACTTTTAAACGTATAGAAACATGTTTCCAATCGTCAAAACCAGAAGTTGCCATAACGAAGAATATTTTAGTTGCAGTTTTAAATTGAGAGATATTTGGCGATGAGGCATCAAAAACCACAGGTTCATTGATTAAAATTTTTTTACTGATAATTTTTTCAGTAGTAAGAAATGATGCCGACGATCGGTACTTGAAAAGAGAAATGTTTCTTGAAAAACGACTATTGAAGAGTAAACATATTACGATGACGGCCTGTGGTGGCTCAGCGAAATAAAACAATGTATCCTCTCTTAACAAGCGCTAAACGGTGGAGGGATTTAAAAATTAAGCCAACACGGAACTTCAAACTGGCGAGTACAAAAATTTGGCTGAGACAAACAACGCCAATTCCAGAGCAACCATGAAATTGAAAACAGCAAAAATGAAAGAGCGAACAAGTCATTTTGAAGATGGTGCAGGGCATCAAGAATAATTTATGCCAAAACGGCGTGCTAAGATAGGGGAAAGCAAAAATTCGTTATGATTGCAAACTGACGTAATATAATCCATTTTTAGCCCAGAAAGGCGACTTCCAGACGAAGAAAAAATAAACAATTAAACGGCTATTGCACGGGAGAAACGGAAATACAGATATGAAACCAAAGTGAGGGAAACTGAGAACAGAAATACAATTTAGAATGCTTGATTTTTGGATAGATTAAATTTAATTTAAGAAACACAAAATAAATGAGCAATAATATTAAATATGTCATCTACTACATCACAGTTGCCATGACTAAAAATCATCGCTTTTTGCTTTTTATATTGGCTTCACTGAAGACTCCAAAGCTGATGAATCATCTTGTTTCGCAGATATTTCAGTATGCTATCTTTCGCGCTTTTCGATTGTAGATCTTGAGCCTTTTTTACGTTCTTTTGGCAGACCCAGACATATAATTTCTATGCACGATTATAAATTAATGCTTACAGCTTCTATATATCATAACAAATTGAAATCGCTCAAATTGTTAATCCAAAATTATCTTCGATAGTTCATGAAGTAACAAACAAAAACAAGCAGGAGCAAACAACAAGCACAAAGTGGATATAGCTGTTGCCACAGGAATAAAAATATCTCCCTGATCATCGTGTTTGTCAAACGAGTAAGTTTTCATTTAGCCGATCGACGATTAGCCGTTATGCAGAGGTAAATGTCTAAAATAAATAACAGTTTTGTCTGTGTTTACTGATTTCTAGTTTCATTACAAACTAAAATAAGACAGAAGTTAACTGGGAGTCAGATTCATACATAACTAAATATACCATTACGTGACGTCACATCAGAACTCAACGATGTGGTACAAAAACAAGAGTATGCAGGGCAGACGTTTGGCCTTTGAGTGACGTTTCATTAAAAGGTAGAGAATTTACAATGGCGATATTCCTCATTTTAATCAGAATATTGTAATAACATCATTTATTCACTGTAATATTTTTTTCGTAGAGAATTGTTAAGTTTAAGCTAGCAAATTTTTCTAATAGCAACTCCTTTCTACAAAATGCAATAGTGTCATTCCATGATTTGGGGTCCCTCTTTGACTGGGAGTCCGAGGCAGCTGCCCCTGCCTAGACTCTGTAGAGACCGTCCTAAAACAATTGAAAAACACTATTCGAAACTCTTTTTTGAAACTACCAGGGATTTTATAACGTATTATTACTTTTAAAACACTGCCGCACCTGGGATAAACGGGAGACGAAAAAAAAGCGTTTCGCAAAACAGCCTAGAAGATTTGCATCGTCTCGCAAAAGCCCTATATCGTAATGTTAAAAATGTTCGTCTCGTCTAGCAAAAAAGCTGTCAATCTCTGTCTCGTCTCGCATCCATCCCCCCTCACATCAGACTGACTTCTAGTGCTGAGGAGAGAATCCTCAAACATAGTTTCATTTTCTTAAAGATAAGTTTACAAAAGCTCATGTACATTTCACAAAGAATTGTTTCCAGGCAGTTAATTAGTTTTGTATACAATGTTAGAACCAAACGGACCAACCTACTCGTTTTACTTTTGCAAACATTTTGACGTTATAAGTAAGAGTTTTCGCTATAAGCACGTTCGACTCCATTTGCAGCTCCTCCCCTTTAACCCTTTGAGGCGCAACCCTTCTCCAATGCTAAAAAAAGGGCAGCCGTGGCCATCGCTCGTCTTCACGGCCAGGAAGAGGGCGGACGATCGAAATGCTCATCGCGTGCCACAGATCGAGAGACCCTTTTTTGGACGACAGCTGGCTATGCAGCACATCCAGCTGCCGTTAAAATAGGGTCTCTCGATCTGTGGCAAGCGATGAACGTTTCGATCGTCCGCCCTCTTGCGGGTCGTTCAGTCGAGCGATGGCAACGGCTGTCCAGCATGGGGCAAATCTATCCAGCTCTTCTCGGATTCTGCCATTTTTCAGCAGATGTCTGTGCTGTTCAAAAGAATCGTGACCCTTTTTGGAAATGACGTGCTAAAAAAGTAAAGGATTCTCCTGGAGCTCTGTCACCCGCCACTATTTTTTAGAAATCCAATCTATTCTTCGTGACTGGCAACAGTCCAAACGTCAGAGTTTGGGTTCCCAGAGCGGGAACACAGCTCGTTAAAGGGTTCAACTAAAATGCCGCGTGCGCCACTGCCCATACACCCATGTTCTCCAAATAGCCGGTCACAACTCACATCTCACTCACAAAATCTCAACGAGGTAGCCACGTTCCAGCAGGCCGCCGACAACTCAACCCCCAATCAGCGCCCTGCTAAACAGAATAGAACCGCTAACGAACGAAAAATAGCCCCCTAATCAGGGAGCAGGTCGCCATTTGCATTTCGCAGTCTGACGGCTCATTGTCTGCAGGGCCGACCCTGCTTTTTGTTCTAGAACGTGACCCCGATGGTCAATGACAAGGGGTCGCGACCCCCCTTCCTCCGAGGGGGCGGTGGGACACTCTTTTTCCCCCTTTCTGCCTGCCTGTGTGTGTGTGTGGTTTGTGCAGAAAACAATCCTCCGGAGCTTGTTTGTGTGTTTCCAAAAATGAATCGTTTTTGACTGCTGGGGTGGGGTTGTGGCTTGTTAGCGGGTCGTTAGTGTTTCCTGGTGTGTGGTTAGAGGCGGTGGTATAGTTAGTGATGTTTATGTCATTTCTCCTGGGAGGTTTCTTTACTCTTCCTCCTCGTGGACTTTTGTTGCGAAATAAAGATCTGGAGATTTTTTTATAAATTCATGTAAATTATTTCTGAAAAGGTTGGGAGGCGGAAGGGATGGTGGTGATAAGTGGCTCTCTTTTCTTTCAAGATTTGAGAGGACAAGACGGACTTGAATCTAGAAAAACGTGCGGTAGGTCGCGTGTGTGTTTCGGGAAGTTGGAATTAAAACGAAAGGTTGACTGAGCCTCCCCCACAGCGACGGAAGTCTGATGGTCGCCGGGCAATAAACTCTCTCCAGGCAGCTAAAAGATCGCCTGCAATTGTTTTCGGTTGCTTCAGCACGGCGAAGTTAACCGGGCAGATTCATCATGTCGATTGCATCGATTATGAAACAGTTTCCGACACAATTATTTATTTATTTATTTATTGCTGCCAAATTAGGTAATGCAACTTCAGTTCTAAATCCGGGGAAGGGGCTAGGGGGCTTCTGCCGTCTCAAAGAACATGGCTTACGGGCATTATTTTGATAACAATGTATGCTTAACGTATAATGTTTGCGTCAAGTGCCCTTCTTTTATAAATTAGCCCGCCCCTCATCCTATAAAGAAGGGAAAAAGCAATTCTTTATTGTAACAATTTGATTAACTCTACATCTTGGTAAGCTCAAATAAACATTTTTATTAAAAAAAACTAGCCACTGTATTAAAAAAATCTACATCCAATACTGTTTTACCGCAAAAACGCTTTATTACTAACCATGCTATTTTACTCTTTAAATGAAGGGTAAGTTGTTATAAACGTTTATAGACTTATCGTATTGTGCTTGAAAGGAAAGAATATCTCTAAACTGTCATAGATCGTCCCGTATGGAAATTCTTTTGAGCGCTCCTGTAGAACTGTAAATGCTACACATGCTCTCTCCGGCGGAGAGCCTTGTTTTGTAATAATTCTTAACAACATATACCTGTTGCGTTTTGCGTAAAATAGCGGAAATATCTCTTCCGTATACTTTTATTTAAACAAGGACTGCTGATAGATTCCCCTGTACAGCAATTCTTTTGAATTCTCCGGTAAAAGTAAGATAAAAACTAGATGAGCCAGTTTCAATAGGATGCATAAAAGAAACAAAGATTTACAAAAGTTGTAAGAATCGACGCATATTTATGTCAATTAAAGGACGTAATTCAATACGTCCATTAAAAACACGGACGAACAGACAAATAGGGATGGACGCGAGACGCGAGAAATCTCGCGTTCTATGCGAGACGAGACAGGCAATTTTTTTGCAAGACGAGACACGAGACGAGAAAGGAACTATTTTCGAGACGAGACAGTCTCGCGAGAATCGTCTCGCCTAAATTTACGATACGAATTACTTTTCGATCAGAATTGCAGTGCTGTATTGGAGGAGGTATGCCATCCTGAGAAGGGAGGGTACACTTTGCCCGAAGCCTCTCACTTGCGTCTCCTTTGTTATCGTTCCTGGTATAATATCGGCACTCTGCAATACACACAATACACGTGTGCACTCTGCAATACACGTGTCATTTAAAATGAGGACAGCACGAAGGAGAGGATAAAGAAAGAAACTGGAAAAAAGAAAGAAAACAGAGAAGAGTAGGAGACAGAAAAATAATTAGTAAACAGAGGAAAGGCAGTACGCTAAGTCCAAAGTCCGACCCTGTTTAGAGGGGGCCCAGGGGCACTCACTTTGGAGCCCCTTTTACTATCACAGACATTTAAACCCATTTTTGACCGCTGTTTAGTTTCGCAAAGTAAAGCTTTTTTAAGATTCCTAAATTGAATAGTAAAATTACTTACATATATTTGAGCAAGCTACATTTAAAAATTAAAATTATTTTTATTTTAATATTTATAGCCCATTTGTATCATTAGCTCATTCAGCTGTATCATTTTGGAGTGTAAGTACAATAGAGTAACTACAGTAAAATCTCGGTAATCGAAATCATAAAACTTAATATACATAAATAAATAGAAATAAAGCAACTTTCGTAATGCATATTTAAATGAAAATGTACTTATATATTATTCCTTTACTGGTGATTAGAATACTCGTTATTTGGGAGCTAAACTGATTTTTTTCACTTACTCGAATTTATGGGAAACTCGAAGATTCGAGACTACTCGAACTATCGAGATTTCACTGTATATTTTTCTAGGTTGAGGGGGGGGGGACAACCCCTGCACCTTCCCCCTCTAAATCTGCTCTTGTCGCCAAATAAGCTTTTGTTTCATTAGCCTCTCCTCAAAATATTATCTGTATCCGCCACTGATCCAAATGCTGCACCCTTGAAACGCCACTGCAAGCTACTAGCATTTGTGATTAGAATATACTACAACACACTGAAAGTTCTTTCGCATCCCCAGGTCCTTGCTCCACAAAATGGGACGTCCAGGCTGACAAACTGTAATGGTCACGTGAGGGGCTACTCAGTGTCCAGTGTGCCGGACATGACGGGCCCATCCTCACGCAACACAGCATCCCCCTCCGGACTGAGTCACCTCCCTGATCCATCCAACCCCTTTCGGTGCCGGAAGTTCTGCGGTGCTGATAGGGGTGGACGCTGGCTATCTTTTCCACTGACCGCTCCCTATCTATCCCGGCGAAATGACCGCTATCGCGCCGCGGCATCTGTTGCTAATGGAATGTCCGGCTCACGATGATGGCTTTCCCCTCGTCCAACGACCGCCGATTTCTGCGGCCAAAAGGAGTGGAAAAGATTCAACGAGATTGTGAGTGTAGATTTCGTTTCTCCGATTGTTTAGGAAAAAGGAAAATTGCGAAAGCTGGAATGAGAAAGCTTAACGCGCTGTTCCTAATGAAAAGCGATAGGCGTCACGGAACACTCGAACAGCTTTAACCTTTAACCCATTAAACGCCGAAGCTCCCGTTACGGGAACATCTATCAGGGGCGTAGCCATGGTGGGGGGATATCGGGATATATCCCCCCCGAAATTTTTGGATTAGTGATGAAATTCTGTCTATTCATACAGATATAAGTTCATATCTCCCCCCCGAAAAATTTTCCTGGCTACGCGCCTGACATCAATTGTATATTTTTTTCTTAAAATATTTTAACGCAATTTACAAAATACGCATTTTATATAAACATTTACACTATAGGGTGTGTTATATATTTTTATCGGAACAATATATTTTAATTTAATGTTTTTTTCTAATTTTTAAAAAGTGAAATTTTGTCTTTATGACTGTCTTATATAAAACTAAAAATAAATAAATAAATAAATAAATAAATAAATGGTCACTTAAATGTTTCAAGTAGAATGCATATTTAAAACCAACATCTTGAAGCAACTTTGAAACCAACATTCTTAAAATCCTGCATGAATAGATTCCTATAAAGGAATGTTAGAAACGCTTATATTTTCTGTTCCCACAACTGGGGCTTTGGCCTCCCACTCGTTAGCATTTCCAGTTTATTTTGCAACCGTTCAACCATAAAGAAAGGTCTGGCGCTTCGCCAGCTGGTTATTTCGTACATTTATAGTATCAACAACCAAAATAATTACTTTATATATACAGTTTTGAGCAGCATCTGCGTATAAAAAGCAATTGCTGTATCCAAAATCGAGAAAGACATTTATCCGCATAAGACGCCAAAGCGTTACGGGAACATGCTATATTTCCTAAATGCTTTGAGTTAAAAAAAAATTTCAACTGTTCCATAATAGAGGCATGCAATGTATGTAAAAAATGTATATGCATTAAAAAATTTCTATCGGATTCTCATAGCGGCGTTTAATGGGTTAACAGATTAATGTTCCCAATAGAGAACATCCATTTAAAAATGTATTGAAAATTTAAAATTTATCCATATGGACTTGAAAAAATGATCAGATATAGTTAACGGCGTAGTTTGAAAACATCATGTGATTTTGGTACATAAGTACAAATAAACTCCAGGCACTTCAAAATCTGGCACTGCCAGGCACTTCAAAATCTGGCACTGCCAGGCACTTCAAAATCTTGAAACTGTCTCTTTACAAGCTGTACTACATACTGAAATAAACGATAAACCTGTATCCGTTTCAGAACTTTTAGAAAAAAATTCTTAGAAATTGGACATTTTCGCAAAGCGTGTCACTCTTCGAAAAATGTTGCAGCTCAGATCCACGTTTAAGAAGTTTTTCTGAAAATTTCACAAAACCCACAGCTTTTTCGCTTATTGTGGTGTGTCACGCAGCTTAGGAAGAACCCTCTGGAATTTTTTGGAGATCCTGGTGCTATGAGTTTATTTCAATGTGTGTACCAAGACTAAAAACAGAGTTCCTTTTTTTCTTCGAAGGACAGCCTTAAAAGAGGACTTGATTCTTTAAAAATAAAAGCAGTCTTTCTATATTGAGTGGGAAACTGGACAAAAATCATGAAAATAGCCCTCTTCATGCATTTTGACAGAATTATCTTGATACACCCTCCCCAGCACTTAATTCATATCTTGACTTAAATTTAAACATCAACCGTTCATTCATCATCCGCATTTAAATGATTCATATCCTTTCACTAATGCATTAGAAGACAAAATAAGGAAAAAACTATGTTAAACAATCTTTCGATCTCGATTCCGTCTGTAAAAGGTTAAGAAACAAAATAATAATGTTAGACACAAAATACGTTTCTTCACTCAATGAACTGTAAACTGAACTGTGCAAGGGTCAACCTATATATCTCATGGAACTTTCAGAATAAAGATTTAGTAAAAATACAAATTTTATAAGTAAAAGCTTTTTATCGTGGAGCTCTAAAAGGCATAAAATAAAAAAATATATAGATATTTCATTTCTGCAAGGGACGAAAATTTTTAAATCTTCAAAATATAAAAACCACTGGAGATCCTTGCCACACAGATATTAATGACTCAATGAATGCCTTACAAGCCAATACAGCAGGAGTAGAATATTTATCTCGAATGCTTTTCAAAAAATTTTAACATTTAAAAATTGTCATTTCTTGCAAAAGTGAACTATATATATAAAAAAAAAAAAAAATTCTCAAAAGTTTTCTTAGTTTTGGAACTTTCATTCATTGATAGCCTTGCAAGAACACATTTTTATTTTATGCTTGGGTCCACAATAATAAAGCTTCTACTTTTAAAAATTATATTTTTACTTTTCCTCTTTCAAAAAGATTTCACTTTTTACTTTCCGAACATGTACCATGTAAGGAAAGTATTGTCATCATGAAAAAATTGGAATTCCAGATTTTGGTGTATTGACACGTTTTGAGGTCTTCTGAATTCATTCATGCTATTTTTTAGCTAATACGTTCAGAAATGAATGCAACCGCAAATCATTCCCTATCATAGCAATAACACTAACCTCAATGTCTTTCTGATTTCCAAGTAGCTTGCCAACTTTTATTCGCGAATTACAGGACTTTCGTGATTAAAATTTGGGAAAAAAAAAAAAAAAAAAAAAAATTAAAAAAAATGCAGAATCCAGCTTACTCATGACAGGAGGGCGAGAAAAACTATTAAAACTATATTTAAATTTTACATTTTAAATAGTTTTATTGAATAGTATGTTTCACTCAGGTATAATTATGCATGCAACTTAGTTAACTAAAGTTAAAACAAGGGCTTCGAACCGTAATTTTTTTTTCGTTCCGGTTCAACTAAAAATAAATATATCGGTTCAGTTCTGGTTTTCGTTCCGTCAAAAATAACGGTTTTCGGTTCAGTTCCGAATGAATCATTTTATTTCATGTATATTCTTATTTGTACAAAAATATAATTATGTCATGAACAAAAAAAATAATTCTATCAAAATTTTAAAAGATTTTATTCTTTCTTTAATTGGTAAATTGGACACAGTATACGGTATTGACAAGTTGATTAAAGCAACAAAATGCCTGATATATATCGAACCCAAATAAACCGATACTTTTTGGGGGGCTCAGTTCCGGTTATCGTTCCGACCAAAATAACGGTGTTTTCCGGTTTTTGGTTTCCTGTTCGAAGCCCTGATTAAAACAACCAGGCAAACTCATGAAAAGTTAACATTCATTATTATGAAGTCTTCCATCTATCATCTTTACTGTGGCGGATTTATAAAAAAATTCCGGGGGGGGAGCACAAGACATTTTTGTCGCATTTTCTTATAAAATCACTTGAATTTACAAAACAAGTCAATCTTCAACGGGGGGGGGACAGTGCCCCTGTGCCCCCCACCCCTCTGGATCCACTAATACTTCTTTATAATCGAAACAAGTAGTACTATCATTAGCCATTCAATAAAATGAACTTTTCCCTTCTTTTCACAAACAAAAGCAAAACCTTTTTACTTTGGAATTTAAAAAATAATTAAAACAACCTATAAGCAGGTGTCAATAATATACCTTTATAACAGAAACTTCGAGTCTTAAATCACATGCTCTACTAAGATTATGCTAATTATTTATTTGAAAAAGAAATTTATTAAACATAAGGCATATTTATTAAACCACTTTCACTGAAATCATAATATTACCTATCTAGAAAAGAAACTCAAAGTATACAATCACTTCTTCTGAGATCCCGTTTATTTATAAAAGAAATTTAATGTTTAAAATTTCATCTGAGATCATTATGATGTATCATCAAATTATTAAATTACGGTAGATTCCTACTTTACGGTGCATCTAAGCTAACGAGGCGATAAAAAATTTAATTTGGTAACCTTGGCGACTTTTTTTTTTCTGAGACAAGACGGGAAAACGCGCCAAGAAGCACCGTAAAGTAGGAACTAGCCTACATTACTGATTCTATTTAAAAAAAAACGGGATATAGGGCGTCTGCACAGACCTTTCTCGGACGTGTCCTCTAAAGCCCTAGAAAAGGGACGTCCCGGCTCACGCGGGACGGCTGGCAGCCCTAGTCCTGACGTCCTATTTCTCGATCATTCTCGTAACTTCTTTGAGATACGCCTCATTGAGATACGGCTGAAGTTCCACAATTTTCTAGAACTCTTGGTCGCCAAAGTCGCTGCCGAAACCGTCGCCAAGATCAAGACGTACTCATTTCACCTGCAAGAATGCCCGTGCAACTCTAATTTCAATAACATTGTGGGGAAAACAACATTGAGATTTCTTGACTAGGTTAAAAATCAATGCTACTACAGAAAATTTTACGAAAAATTGTACCCCACGAATTGCACCCAGCGAATATTTTCAGAAAATCCGTAGCTTTCTCTACAAGGAAAACCCAACTACACCCCATTGCACTCCCCCTACTGTACCACCAACGTTTTTGATCATTTAACACAAAACCCTCCATTTGTTACACAATTTTTTATTTGTCTACCCCCCCCTTTTCCCCCACTAAATAGCTGCGGTTAGAGATCCAAATCATCTCCCCCCCCCCCCGAATGTGTGGTGTAGATGGTGGGGGGAGGGGGCGGAAATAATAACCGTTCCTCCCCCCGTATTAATTTGTAGAGGGGGTTCATAGTCATAAAAGATTGGGGGGGGTGGTGCGGACGAACACAATGTTGCGGGTGGTCAATAGATGGAGATGAATTGCTGATGAATTGGAGTGCATACGCAATGTTGCCACGAGGCGCATAGAAAAACAAAAACAAAAAGAGAAGAAAGTATGGGAGGGTATAATGGGTATATATATAAAAAAAAAACCACGGATCCAGGGATATAATTGCGATCGAGAAGAGTGGAGATGATGGATTGAGCTCTGAGCCAACAGCGCGAGATGAGCTGTCGTATGTGCCTCTTTGGAGTCAACTCCGGTCTCACCGCAGAATTGACTTTTTGCGTGGTCTCTGAGTTCGAGAGTAAGATTCGTCTGCTGGCGGTATTGATAGCCACCAGTTTCTATTGAAATGCATTGGTGTCCATTTTATATAATGACTGTTTTTTCTTACTAACCACGCGTAATGAGTTATTGTCTTTTTTATGTTTAATAGGAAGGTTTAGAAGATAATATCGCATTTCGCTTCAAAATTTTGTCAACAAAAAACAATATGAGCGTTCTGAAATGATTACGTTATTGCGAACACTGTATAAATAAGACCTCGTAGGGTTCATTTTAAGTTTTTTTTGCATTTGAAATAATACAAATATTTATTAAAAAGTTTCCAAGCCTCTAACAGTGCGAATCTTTTTAATTAATTTTAGTATTTAATAATGAATAGTATTTTAAACAAAAACTCACAATGACAAGAGAATCCATTTATCAAAAATTATTACTTGTTAACGGCTGATATTCTACCTTCTTTCGCAATAATTATGTCTAGAAGAAATTGTTCTACAACAAAACGTTTCTCAACATGTGGGACGCCCCCCCCAAAGGGGGGGGGGAGCGCAGAGCGTTTGCAGGGGGGTCGCGAGAAAAACCAAAGAGCAAGTGGCGATGCATGTTTTTTAAAAAATCATCTTATTTATTCTCATTTTGACTCCAAAATATATCCATTTTCGCTTAAAATGTTCATTCAAACTTGACTGATCACATTATTTTGTAGAAAATTCGACTCTGTTCATTGTTAAAGATTAAAAAACTGAATGGGGGCTGAAAAATTTGGGGGTGCCACCATAAGTTAGCCTTTGTTGGGGGGGGCGACGTTAAAACCGCTGCTATCACCTCTAGATCCAAACCCACAAGCTGAAACCGAAACGAATCACCACCCTAAGCTCGCCAAACACCGCCAGTGACGTCACGTGCCAAATGTCCACCTCGGATCATCCGCAAATGTCCGATGATAGTTCCTGGACAGTCACCGGCTTAACCGTTAAGGCTGGAAACCATCTGCATTTTTGAACTGAAAAAACACTCAAAATACTGGTGTTAAACGATAAAGTAATTAAAAAACTTTGTAAAAAACACACATTCCTTTTACTTCTTATGTGTGTTTTTTACAAAGTTTTTTAATTACTTCATCTGCATTTTTATTACAAATTCAAACTATGAGCAGATTAATTTTATTTATTTATTTTATGAATAAATTGGGGGCGCTGCCCATGCGATAATCAGACCCTGCCTAAAGGAAAGCTTGAATCACTTCAACAGCTGAGAGAAATTATATATCCTCTTCTACGCTATTTCGATCACCATAAGAGATACAGTTAAAAAATAAATAATAATAATAGTAAATGCGAGAAAAGTAACGTTGCTAACGAAATTTTTTAACCCATTTGTGCCTGGATATTTTTGCGACTTTCTTCGATTTTTACTGATAACAGAAATAACAGATAAATTTCTGATGTCAACAACTTGAACAAGGGATGATTTCTTTTAAAATCATTATGCATAAAAATCGAAATATCAACATCCTACTTTGTCATGTTAAAATATTTTGCAGAGTGGAGGCTCAATACTCATGAATAAAGGCTAGGAAAAATAAATAACGTTTTCGACTAATAGCGAAAATGCCGTCCCAAAAAAGGGACACTAGGCATAAATGGGTTAATATTTGAAAAAAAAAATATCTGGGGTGAATAGAAATGAAGTTACGAGCCAGAAAACGTTCCATTCGGCCATTCTGGTAAAGTTGAATCAGGATTTCACAGTATAGACCGGTTATTTCCAAAGAATTTACTGTATAATCAGCACAGAATTAAAATTCATAAACACTTTCCAACACTACTGTTAAAAAAGAAAGAGTATTTTTAAAAATGATATTTTACGTAATATAGAGAACTCATGTCATCAAGCAAATAAATTTGACGAAATAAAACAATCCGCATGTTCAGTTTCACCGAATGCATTTCATGTACGCAGGAATAAATCCAGGATTTATCCCGAACTACTCTAAAACAAGAAACACTAGCCTTAACAGATTTTTCTTTTTCTTTTTTTTTTTTTTCTTTTCAAACATACACTTCAGAAAACGAGAAAGAAAAAAAATATATATTTCTTCTTTCTCGATGCTAAAACTTTCATCTGCGAGCTTTGTCAACTTTTTGTTGCTGTTCGATCCGCTTTGTGTTAGTTTTTGGGTTTTTTTTTTCCAACCGTACTGTTTTTTTGAGTTTCTTCAGATGACTTACCAGCCAAGGGCGTAGCAAAAGTTCATGTTTTCCGGAAAGGGGCTGAAATAGCAGTAGCCTGCGAGTGTTAGATAGGGAGAATCCGTTTCAGCAAAGACTAGAAGGGGCGTTTTGAGTAATTAGGATTCAGGATTTTTTCTTTTCTTTCTGTTTCTGCGCTGCAGGAAAATGTCTGTCCGAAATTTTTCTCGTGTTCTGTGTGCGTTTTTTTTTTTTTCTTTCTTTTTCTTATAAGGATCCCGAGATTTGCTTTTATGTCTTTTTTGTGGGCGTGACCACCGAGACAGTGATTTTTCACGGAAAATATGTCAACAAATATCGCTGAAACAACGTTTTTCTTATATCTGTGAAAAACGGTGTCCTGTGTTATTTTTTTCCCCCCTATGGATTTCTTTTTTCCTTTAAAAATATCGTCTTTAAAAATAGTGTCTGAATGAGTTTTAAAGAAATTTCAGATTGACTTCGACAGTACTTGTAATGTATGTTGAGTAGCATGGTTATAGCATAGCTGATCTTCTTGCAAGGAATTCGAGAATTCCGTGAAAGAAAAATACGATGAAGTGTGCCTACGCATTCCACAGAATTTTGGTGTGGACTCTAGACAGACTATTTTTACGGAAAGGGGCGTGGGGGGGATTGGACATTATTTAAAAATTTATAATAGATAAAGAATTAAAGTCCGATACCACCTTTTTAGGACACCCCATTTATCCACCTATGAAATTTTATACTGACTGACTTATAAGCGCAGAGAATGCTTATTATCGCCTGAATGACTGTCTATATATTCTTAATGTAGAATAAGTCGAACCTCGATTTAACGTACTTTGAAGGAACGAATTCTCCGATTGAACGAATATTTTTTTTGGTCCCGACAAAAAGGGTGCTAAAATGCTCTAATTGAACGAATATTTAGCTTCGATTGAACGAACAACCACCGCCGAAATAAAATTCCCACTTAAAACTAAAACTTTGAATGTTTCGCACACAGAATGAATATCGACAAAAAGGTTTGGAAAGTCAAAATAAAGGCACAAAATCAAAGCACTATCCAGGATTTCTTTCTTAAGTGCCAATAAGTTAAGTATGTATTTATTAAGTTTTTTAAGAACAAGTAACATTAAAGAATTCAGATCATTTTAAAGTGGATCTCCAAACGTATCACTTATCATTTTTAAGCTCGCAGTCAACAATCATCATTCATTTTTACTTTCCGAACATGTACCATGTAAGGAAAGTATTGTAATCATGAAAAAATTCGACTTCGAGATTTTGGTGTTTTTACACGTTTTAAGGGCTTCTGAGTCCATTGATGCTATTTTTACGAGATGTATGTATGTATGTGTGTATGTGTGTGTGTGTGTGTGTATGTGTGTGTGTGCGTATGTGAGTGAACACGATAGCTCCTGAACGGAGCATTCGATGAAGCTCAGATTGGATATATAGGTCATAAACCACCGTCGCAAGACCGGTATTGATTTGGGTGTGTATAGGACTTATAGTTTTTCTACAGGGCTACGACAAAGATTTCTTTTACATTATGGCCTATGGAGGGAATTTCTTGAAAGTGCGCTAGCGTTTAAACGATACATTCGATGGAGCTCAAATTCGGTATACATGTTATAAACCACCATCCTAAGACCGGTATTGATTTTGGTGTGTATAGAACTTGTAGTTCTCCTAAAGGGCTACGACAAAACTTTCTTTTATGTTATGGCATAATGGCCTATGGGGAGAAATTCTTGAAAGTGCGCAAGCGTTTAAACGGTGCATTCGATTGAGTTTCAATTGGGTATATATGTTTGAATGATTCATCGATTAAAATTTATTTAAGTGCTTGGTAATGATCTTAATCGTAAGTGTTCGGAAAGTAGAGTGGAGTCACTCCAGATTTTTTCATATCAATGTCTAAGGGTATTTTGCATTGATATTTTTATACCCTTTTCTTTACAAAAATACATATTCGATTTAAGGGATTGCTTCGATTGAACGAACGGATTTCTGGGTCCCAACCAATTCGAGGTTCGACTGTATAATAGTAAAACAGGAAGGGTGGTGACCCTAACAAGCCCCGAATACTTACACTTTGGCGACGCTTACACCCGGTCCCATTCGTAAATTCTTCTCACATGTCTCGTTCCCTATCCAATCCCGGAAAAGACTCGCCCAATCGGGAGCAGAAAACAAATTTAAATTTCTTCTAACAAGGTTCCAGCCCGGGGAGTGATGCATTACTGAAAAGGAGTCAGCGGAAAGTTAAAAGTCACAGCAGTGACTGTGCCTGCTCCGACAAAGCAACGAGGTTCAAACCATTAGGCCGTGACTTTTAGTAGGGGGGAAGGGACAGGAAAAGCTGATTGTTGGAGATTGAATGGAATGGAAATTTTCCCTTTTATTTTGTGTCCCCGAGAATTCCAATTCTCAAATTCAGTTTATCTTTCCTTTAACGGAATTGTTTCGTTAAACTTTTCAGACTCTTCTTGGAAACTCAATGGGTAAGGAAGGGGGGGGAAGAGGGGTAAGGCTCAATCAGGGCATGTCTTTCGAAGGATTTTGTTTTCTATGAATATGGGAGGGAAGAGGGGGTTTTCTTTTTTTGTTTTCTCTCCCTTTACTTTTTAGATTCTTTTAACCCTTTAACGCGCAGTGTTCCCGCTCTGGGAACACCCAACTCGGACGTTTGGACTGTTGCCCGTCACGAAGAATAGATTGGATTTCTATAAAAAGAGTGGCGGGTGACCGAGCTCCACGAGAATCCTTTACTTTTGAGCACGTCCTTTCTCGTCAAAAAAGGGTCACGATGCTTTTCAACAGCACTCACATCTGCCGAAAAAGGGAGGAATGCGAGAACAGCTGGATAGATGGCCCCATGCTGACAAAAAGGGCAGCAGTTGCCATCGCTCGACTGAACGACCCGCAAGAGGGCGGACGATCGAAACGTTCATCGCGTGCCACCGATCTTAGAGACCCTTTTTAGACGACAGCTGGCTGTGTGTTAAAATGGATGACAGAATTATGCTTATCAATGCCGGTACCTGCAGAGACATGGAGAATGCGATGACAATAGCCGCCGATATAGAAGTAAAACTAGATAGACTACCCAATAGGGCTGCAGCATGTTTACTAACACTACGTCACGTAGAGCAAGCCTATTGTTTACTTTCCAATTTGCATACCAGCCATCCTGTAGAACAAGACTGCCTATTGGTTATCCTGCCTTATTTTGCCTAACCAGTGACGTCAGAATCTACAGCCCTATTCCTAAATAGCTCAGCTGTTGCCATCGCCTTAATAAGCTACCAGAAACAGGGCGGTTGATCCATGCGCCCTACAACCCTAGAGCATTTTTAACACAGCTGGCTGTGCGGCGCCGAACAGCCACATACACGTGCAGACGTCAACTGGCAAAGTAGAATAAAGAATGACCGAAATCGGTTTATCCGTCAAAATTTTCTGCGAAACGATCCACGCGAAAAGTTTTCGCAGTTGCTTTTAGTTTTACAATGCCTGCTATGCTTCGTAAAACGAAATTACAAGACAGATAAACCATGCCTAGCCCATCGATTATAAAACAGTTTCTAGCGCGTACACCCACACATCTCCTAAGCAGATAACCCTTGCGTAGCTTAACCCTTTAACGTAGCTTAACCCCTTAACCCTTTAACGCGCACAGTTCCCGCTCTGGGAACACCCAACTCTGACGTTCTGACTGTTGCCAGTCACGAAGAATAGATTAGATTTCTATAAAAATAGTGGCGGGTGACATAGCTCCACCAGAACCCTTTACTTTTTAGTACGTCATTTCGCGTAAAAAATGATCACGATTCTTTTTAACAGCGGTGACATCTGCTGAAAAATGGAAGATTGCGAGACCAGCTCGAAAGATTGCCCAATGCTGAAAAAAGGGCAGCCGTTGCCATCGCTCGACTTAACGACCCGCAAGAGGGCGGACGATCGAAACGTTCATCGCGTGCCACAGATCGAGAGACCCCTTTTCTGACGCAGCTGGCTGTGCCGCACAGCAGCGGCTCCCCTTTTTCAGCATCGGGCAATCTATCCAGCTGGCTGTGCCGCATATCCAGCTGCGTCAAAAAAGGGTCTCTAGATCTGTGGCATGCGATGAACGTTTAGATCGTCCGCCCTCTTGCGGGCCTTTCAGTCGAGTGATGGCAACGGCTGCCCATTTTTCAGCATTGGGAAAGGGTTGCGCCTCAAAGGGTTAACACACTCAATCCGTTCATGAGAGCGTGAATCAGGAATTTTCAAGATTCCCATTGAATTCATGATACCATAAAATTGCCACATTACATATTTTTTGATTTCCCGAAAAATTAATGAAAAAATCGCCAAGCTGTGTACTTTTTCGAAAGATTTTTTTTCTCCTATGTTAGGGAATGAGTCGACGATATTGGCGACTTTTTTGTGGAACTTTTGTGGGTTTTTCAAATTAGCATTTCCTTGTGACAAATTGTCATTTCCCCATTGCATTTAGCTGCCGATAAAATGCTATCCAATTACATGCAGCTGGATAAATGCGTTTTCTACGCACGACGGACAAAGAAGCAATTCCTGTCCCTTTTTAGGCTTTTTTTACAGTGAAAGGCTGAAATTTTGTACATCACTTAATTATGGGATGGGACACATTTTACTCACTGGGAATTTTCTTCTTTTTTTATTCGTGTGCCGTATAAAAAGTTAAATCTTACATTTATTTAGATTTAAATCTACGAAAAATGTTAAGCAGTATCCTAAAATTTTGTATGATTAATATTTAAAGAATAAAGGCCTTTTCCTTAAAAACGCGTATTTTGGGATACCATAGATATATATATTTAACTGCTTGAAACAGAAAAACGTGAAAAATACTTAAACAAGCCCATTCGTGTTCAACGATAGACTTGAACTTAAAAAAACCAACCTATTACACTATGGGGAGTGTTACTTTTTAAACCTTCCAAATAAGCTGAATGAAATTTTTTGACTCATTATTAAATAAAAATACAGGCATGGAAATTTTATGTACTTGTGAAATGGTAAAATAATAGTCGAATGACGAATGAGGTGTTAAAAATTTCAGACTGTTCCTTTATTAAGATTTTCTTAAAATTTTATGAAATTTATAAAATGCCGTATATAGATACTGTATGGCTATCGACAGAGTTTAAAGAATTCTTAAACATGCTTTTCTGAAGTCTTTAACTCGTAGCCCACCAAAGTGTGAATTAAAAAAAAAAAAACGGTCTGGAGTTCTGAACGGTTTTTTCTACTTGTAACGCGGATGTGCGCTAGAATCCCTTGAAAAGTCCACCGACCAAGGTACCCTTCCCCATACAGGTAGCCCTCACGTCGTTTTTTCATAACGCATCAGTATTTTAACTCACGCTGTTTCATTTTCTTTTATAAAAGAATAGATAGGGACGCTAGACGAAAAATAGTCGTCTCGCAAAACAGCCTAAAAGCTTTCTCGTCTCTCAAAAAAGCTGTCAATCTCTGTCTGGTCTTGCAAAATATCGTCTCGCATCCTTCCCTAATAATGAACTTCACAGTATTTTGTTATGAACACAGAAAAATCAAGGAAAACACAGTAAAACTTCTTTAATCTTCAGCTGATACAAAAAAAAAAAAAAATTAATTTAGTTATAAAAATACTCAAAATAGTTTATAATCTATAATAGCTCATACTATATAATAGTTTTGATACTCCAAATTTCGAATTGTAGTCGGCCAAAATTCACCACCGTATCTAACACATTCAAAACATTATTTCTCCTTTTTCTTGGAAAGTTTATCCGCTAGAGCCTTCGAGTTGTTTTTCAGAGTTTTGTAACTCGAAGAGAGACGCTTCTTAATCTTTCGCATTGGGCCACGGGCTTTTCCGCGTGACCCTGCCTTTGCAATGTCCTTTCGATCATCTTTCACTCTGGAAAAGTAAATACATTCTACGATGAACTTATAGTACGTGGATTGAAAAGAAATAAATAAATAAAATTCAGGGAGTCGCTTTTGCTGAAACCGCCGCCGAATGTATGAACGTAGCGTTGGATTACTTATCCTTTTGTCTGTCGTAAGGTGTCCTTTCAAAAATGATCAACGTAACCAATCATTATTAAAATTTAGCATGCATAAAATGTTTATGAGCAAGGTATGTTGTTCTTTAATCTGTATTACCCTCACAAATCTACTAGTACTATTAGGTTGTAACGAAAGTTTCCCGCCACCTCAAACATCGTCAGCACACAGTTCTCGTTGGCGTATTGGCTCCTATTTTGTCAAACGATTTTTGCCATTTGAAAGAAAGAGGCTTACTTTTATAACACTGTGTTGTGAAATCTGTAAATATATAGTTATCATTAAGTACAAGGTGTCTCAAATGACACTATCACTCTAGAGGATTAGAACCATCCTTGACTTCCAGTTGTGTTTCAAAAAGTCAGCTACAGAATATCAACGAATTAGGAGTACAGCTTTAAGTACTATTGTTGCATCACGTGACACTCTGCAGGTTGGGTACCGAAAGTTCATAAACAGTTATCTAAGGAGTTAGAAGTGAGTGTTTCAGGCAGATTTGGCGGAAAACTTTCGTTACAACCTGATACTTTTACTAATAATACCTGTCTTTGTTTCTTCCCTCCTGAAATGCTCAATTTAAATACTTAACCAGTAAAAGAAAATAGTTTATTTTAGTCTAAAAGAAAATGTTAAATTGTGTCATCTCTGAGAGCTACTTAGAATGGCTCCAATTGCAAATAGGATGCAAATATTGTAGCAGAGTTTGTCAATCTTAAGCAACTTATAATTTATTATGGGGCACGTTTCTGACCGGAGTAACAGAAAAACACATTTATAAACTCAGTTCACTTAATTCACCCGTGTTACTTTTTCTAACGGATTCATATTGTAACTTGCAACGACGTTGAATGAAATATCTTTACCTAAGAAAGTTGTCGAAAAACGTGTTCCATAAAACTTTACACGACTACAGAATAAATGAGGGGGTAATTTATTTTTCTTTCTTTTTTTTAAAATACTGGCAATCCACTGGAGTACTAGTTACACTTTTTTTTTTTTCATTTTAGTGAAAATACTGTTTAAAAGTTTCCGAGAGTGTGGAATCCATCGTTGCCACAGTAAATAGTATATTTCGTTGTTTAAATTTATAAGTTTAGTTCTAAGTTTCGGATGAGGTACACTGAATTTCAGGCGCGTTAATCGCACAAAAAAAAATGTTAAATACAACATAGCAATACAACCATTGTCTACAACCGAGATTGCAGGTTTTTTTTTTTTTAAGTGAGTGTATCAACTCACAAAAACCTATCACAAGGTAACTAAATAGATTAAAAAAGTCATTCATATGCCATAATTAATCAAATAAATATTAATGAATCCTCAAAATAAGATAAAGTTGCATATGAGGCAAAAACAGCAACGTTTTGAGACATTTATGCAAGGCAAAGTATGTAAATTCGCGTCCTGGAATATTTGTGTATCTTATCCCAAAATTTAATACTTATAATTTTCATCCAGTGCTGCTTCAACTCTGATCTGTGATGATCAAGTATTAGAAATGCAATCTTTTGGAGCATTACATTTGGTCTGAAAATGTTATGGACTTTTTAGGAGGAAAAGTACTGGTAACACTATCAAGTACAATAGACCTGATAAATAAGAGTTACCGTGATGACCGTAAATGTCTGTGACCACTATTTTATTTATAGTATAGTAATCTAATAAGAAATGGAGAAGAACTTACTTTCCGTTTGAACGCTGATTATCGGGATCAGAAAGATCAGTGGCTTGACAAAAATTGCCATTATCAGAAATTGGATGCATTCGTTGACTGGCTGGTTGACGCTTTCTAGGACGAATCCGTTTTCTTTCTTCCTTTTCGCTCACAAATTCCAGCTGCTTATTTAAATGGTTGTCTTCAGTCACGCTCGGGTCTGTTTGAAAACTGTACAACTGTTCATTTTTTGGCACGGGTGAGGAATCCTTTTGCAGAAGATATTGGACTCGGCGTTCAAAGTTCTCGAAAGAATTTATGCATCTTTCTCTGTCGTTAACTTCATCCATTTCAAAGTTGTGCAATGGCAGACATTTTCTTTCTTGTTTCTCGCCTTTTTCGTGGCGTTGAAGTGCATCGAAATCACCTTCCATGAAATTTTCTCTCTCATAAACTTCATCTATCGGATAGTTGGACAACGGTAGAAATCTGTTTTCTTGTGGATCATACTCAATTGGATTTTCGGTCATATACGAAGCAATCCATGACAGGGGCTCTTGAAGATTTCTTTCTCTGTTGTGTTCGAAAGGAGGAAAGTGCCTCGACTTGTTACCACCAAAGTAATCTTCATGGATTTTTGTTTTGCGACTAAAATCCTTGGGTTTTGCACCCCTTGAATCGTAAATTTCATAGTTTGAGTCCCGCTGTGCAACGGAATTCGCGCATTTGTTCACGCTCTGTATCGTATTGGAGCACAAGTCAGGATCCTCCAACTTGTCTGCCGTCGAACCATTGAGCTGATCCACGAAATTATTCGGAGAAATAGTATCTGTACCATAGTCACTCTTTTTTTCGTAATACTCTGACACTTTTACTGTTCCTTCATAAAAAGCTTGTTCATCAGCATATCCACCCGTAGTCTGTGCTTCCTTATCTACCAAACGACATCTGTCAAGCTGCGTAAGTTTATTCGAATAAGTCAGCTGAAAGGCTTGCAGATCATCCAAAAAGTTCACCATCCAACCATTGAGCTGATCCACGAAATTATTCGCAAAAATAGTATCTGTACCATCGTCAACCTTTTTTTCGTAATATTCTGATACTTTTACTGTTCCTTCATAAAAAGCTTCATCAACATATCCACCCGTAGTCTGTGTGTCCTTATCTACCGAACAACATCTTTCAAGGTGCTTAAGTTTATTCCCTTCAGAGTAAGTCAGCTGGAAGGCTTGCAGATCATCCAAAAAGTTCACCATCCAATGTTTTTTTCTCAGTTTTTGCTCCGTTTTTTTCTCCTCATCAGGCATCTCAAACACGGCCACTTCATTACGCTGCAAATAATCCAGTTGAATGTCTGCCGCACCATCTAGCGTGTTCACCGCTGGATCCTTTTTTTCTTGAATTTCATCGTTGTAGGCATTCACAAAACTATCTGTTTCTACGCCATTGGAGTCCAAATCTCCATCCTTTTGGAGCACGACTTCGTGATCTCCGTATTCCTCAAATAGTATGAGATCGCCACAAGGTACTTCACATGTATCACTGTAATCGTAGCTTGTCGAAGCATCTTTACAGCGCGGAACTCCGGACAAGCGATCCGAGTTTACGTGTGTGGATGAAAGGTCACTGATCTCTATAACACGGTTGTATATATAACACACGTTGAAAAAGACCCATAACAGTATTTCACGAAGACAAACTGGAAAAAAAAGAGTGGTTTTTTTAATCGAGTGTTTTTCAATCAAATCCATCTGTATTTCCCTAAATACTGCCTAAAACAATAGTTGTTTAACTATTCGAAAATAATATTGCGTAAATGAGTAAAAAAGATAGCATTAGCTTTTTGACAGTAAATATTTAAAGAATTTTAGAGAAATCGTGAAGTTATGAAAATTATAGGCATTCCCTGATACTTCCAATTTCAAAAAATTTTACAGATCACGAGATTAAAAATTCTAGGTAGTCAATATTTTTGTATGAAAAGACGTAAGTATAACATTTTTCATCCAAAATTCATGTAAAATTTGCGTAAATGAGTTTCAGAAATATTAAGTTTTCTTTAATCGAAAAGAATTTTCTTTCGCGTGTAGGATCTATCGTAATCTTAGAGGGGTTAAGTCAAAGACATTGTTTGCCAGGAGAGGACAGCTCGCGTCACTGAATGTGTCGCTTAGAGCTACATATACTTCCTTCCCGTAATTTCCCGCCACAATTTTGAACCTCATCAGAAGGTGGGGGACTTCTGAATATTGGCACCCCTCGGAAACTGCTAGCGACCGCCGAGAGGACTTTCGGAACCAAGTCAAAGACATTGGTTATGTTCCACCTACGACAAAAACACTGTTAGAACTTAAAGAACGCATGAGTGCAGCATAACGAATTATATGGATAGAGCGACGCTATATAAAATTTATGGAACGACTTGGATTCCAGATTGGGCGCATACCAAAGTGATGATGTAGCAAAAGGGTCACACATCGAACATTTAACTGAAAAAAAGAAAGTTTTATTTCTCTTTACATTCCTGTATCACTTATTGTAACATGTGCAGTCAATTCGAAAATAGGATTTTTTAAGAATCAAGTCCATATTTTGTACTCATTCTGTATATTGGCAGCATACTATAATAATTTAAATTCTAAAGAATTATAAAAATAAGTAAAGTCTGGAAATGGTGATCAAATTATTGCTTTTCGATAAAAAAGACACGTAAAGTAATGTAATAAGAGATAAGGTTTATGCTTCATTTATAAGTTTAGCGCATTTCTATCAGTAAATTATTTTTTTTTTTTTCAAATTGATGTAATCTTTACTCTAAGCTCAATTCTTTAGTCTAATGAATAAATTTTCCCCTATGTGGTGAACTTGATCGATAAAAATAAAAACTTTAAACGAATTTTTGCATATTTTACACTTTAACATACTTATAAGTCGCATATCAGTTTTATTCTGCGGAACTGAACCCGACATGCTCAACACTTTGATAGCGAAAACTGCACATTGCAAATCGTAAAAAAGGTGTCGAAAATATAATGTTCTTATAATCTAATTCTCTTATCTTTGGAGCTATTCAATTATGAGAATACATTTTCAAAAATTAATGTTCTTTAAATGGGTATAGCTGAGATGAAATAGCTGGCACAGCTCGGATATTTGCCACTAATGCACGATGAAATATTTCGCGGCGATAAGTACGCCAATCTGCGGATGATTATACATAAGAATATCGTGAATTGACAATCAGCAGAGAATGAACAGTCACTGTTGGTTGCATATAATCCAATCCGTTCGAAACAGCCAAACTTCATGCCAACGTATTAGGGAATTATTTTTCAATTCCAGCATAAACAGTAATTTATGACGTCTTGCCTTCAATTTTACGCAGTTCGTTGTGATTAACTGAATTTATAAGTTGTGATCGTTATTGATATTTATGACCACCGAACTTATGTTTGCACACCATTTTGTAACTTCTGATTTTTGAAAATACAGTAAAGTACCGTTTATACGTCTTTCAAGGGACCGATCTAAAATGACGTATAACTGAAAAATTAATAAACAACTTACATTACGTTAGAGGTTTAGATCTACTAAGTTTATGTAAATACTAGTAATTTTAAGTTCTTTCATATATAATAGTACAATGAAAACAATAAAAAAATTAAGCATTTATCATAAAAGTGAAACAAATCCAATGCTGCATATATTTAACAGTAATATAATACACACTGCATATCCATTATGATGTGATTTATGTTCCATGTAGACATTGAATAATAAAATAAAATCTTTTATAGTCATCTTATTCTCTTTGATTATCAACTAGAGTATTAGAGATTGAATTAAGTTCATGAAATGCTTTTTTACTCGTTAGTTTTTTAATAGGGTGGATCGATTGTTTAAAGGAAGAGGTACATCCCACCGTAGATTCTTTATTCGACGTTCTACCTCTGAAAAGTTTCACGCAAGTAGACAAATAATGAATGCGACAAAAAATTATCAGAGTTTATGGGAGTGAAAAACGGCGTATAGCCGAAGTTTTGCGGCTTATAATCGAAGCATTTTTGAATTCAGTTCAATAGGAATGAATCGAAACTTCACGAAAAATGGCGTATAAAATGGCTGCGTGGGCAGTGGTTGCCCGAGCAAAATTGCTAGTAGGGTAAATAATAAATATATCGACAAAATCATTTGCAATTGTGAGTACTCTATGAAGTTTACATTTCGTAAGGCAGTATGGGATTTTGACTGACCAAATCGGTTCGAGAATATTAAATTTAAGGTACTTACGTATTATTCCGGGGGTCAGCCAAGACGAGCGATTTTTCGCAAAGATAAATGGCGGACACATGAAATGATGGATGGTTTGGAATAAGATTGGCAACAGCTTGCCACCAAATTGGATGAAAAAATAGTTTGGCGGGAATGACCGCCGGGATAATACGCAAGTGCCCAATTTAAAATAACTAACACGTTACGTTGATAGATAGGCAAATTCGAGTCATTTTTAAAACAAATGTCATATTTCAATGAGTAATCATTTCATACCTATAGCAGCACGAGCAATCCACAAAGCGACGCTTTTAACAGTCAGACTCATATTTCAGCATCAGTTACACAACGGTTCCCTTTTAATTAGACGTTGTAAAAGTTTTGTAAGTCAAACACTTAATAGAGTGGTAACTATTTCGAATTATTTTTCATTTCCGGGCGATCTTTTAGTTTAATCATATTGCGAAGTCTATAATATCTCATAAAAGTTTAAACAATGAATCGATGGATTGTTTTAAACACTAAAGTCATCCTTGTCATAAAGCTGTTTGTTGAGTTATGTTCCATTGTTAGGAAATTTTTTGGTGAGTTACGTTTCAATGTTATGGAATTTAGCACAACAATGAAAACCGTTTTATGTTTACAACAATGCATATCCATCTGCGACTGTTTCTTGTACAAACAAAAATTCTGAGATAATTTATTTATATTCAATTTGAATGAACAAAAGTTTGCAGGGTTAAGATCTGGCAGTCACATGAAATATGGACATTACTGAGTACTGATATGTGCTACTTCTTCATAAGATGAAATAGGGGAGACTGGGGGATAATGGGACCCAGGGATTATGGAAAAAAATTGTGAGAAAAATAAAATATTCTATGAAAAGTTTGTATACCACAGAATGGGTAGAGACAGGGCCGTACCCAGAAAATAATTTTGGAGGGGGTCCGGCTTATTGAATATCATCATATTATTATATAAATATACTCTCACACACATATAAATGTATATATAATGTAAAAATTTCGGGAAGGGGGCGGGCCCATAGGACCACCCCCCTGGGTACGGCCTTGGGTAGAGTTATACTAGATCTTTGAACAGGTCAACCATTGCGGTTACTTATTAAACCTGAGAAATCATGGTTGTTTCTAGCACATCCGGTGAATTTTAATTTTTATACTTAGTTGCATTTTTTAATCCTTTAAAATAACTTTTAATGAATGGGAAGATGCTTCAAGATATCAGATGTCATACAGATTATGATACTATAAATCACGCATTGTGGGATAGAACATGGGGTTTTCAGTTCTTGAAATTTTAAATTCTGACACTGTGGGGGGTCTAACGGGACTGCTGATAGGGAGACTCGTGGGACAGCTGAACAAACAGCAAACCAGTTATTTTATTTTTAAAAAATATATTTTTAGATGTCAATCATGACTAAAAATTGTTAAAAATGAATCAGGCCTATCATTTAATTCATTTAGGCCTCATAAAATGAATGAGCCTAACACTATGAGCTGTGTAAAGTTTCAGAGAGTTTTGTAGACAGTAGCATGTTTTTACAGAAATCATCCACTGATTTTAAGGGTGAACTATCCAAGAGAAGTTCGAAAACATTAGATATAAGTGACTTTGTTTTAGCTCAGTTTACAGAAAAGCGAAAAGGGTTCCATGACATCGGTATCATGAGCGAGATGAGACATGATGAAATGCTTGTGAATTACCTAAGGAAAAATATGACTGTTTTAAATACCTATATCCAGAAAAAAAGAGATAAGCAGTGGACTGATATTGCAGAAATAGTGTGGAAATGGGCACTACCTAAAACGGACAGACAAACTATGCGATCCTCTAAAATTTTGAATTTTTATTTCTCTATATGACCTTAAATTTTACTTCATAAATGAAAATCTAATGAAAGAGCATTGGTGTTGATATTTTGTAATTAGATAGTTTCAGATACATAATTCAGTTTTCATTGATGGGTTGATTTAGTATAAAATGTATTTATTTTTTATATTTTTCCCATTAGCCCTGCATATAGGGATCATGATATAATTCCACAAATGAATTTTTTAAGCTCTTATTAATAGGTCTTTATAAACACATTAAGCATTTTTCGGTCATCATGTGTGTCCGCTTTAATTGAGTATAATCTCTATTTTTAAGTATCCACCTTTTCACTGAAATACAGCTTAAATTTTAAAAAAAGTGTCCTATGATGCCCCCGCACTCCCCCATTTTCCGACATTTGTTTCTTAACCCTTTGAGGCGCAACCCTTTTCCAATGCTGAAAAAAGGGGCAGCCGTTGCCATCGCTCGACTGAACGCCCGCAAGAGGGCGGACGTTCATCGCGTGCCACAGATCTGGAGACCCTTCATTGACGCAGTTGGCTGTGCGGCACAGTCAGCTGTTCTAAAAGAAGGGTCTCTAGATCTGTGGCACGCGATGAACGTCGGCCCTCTTGCGGGTCGTTCAGTCGAGCGATGGCCACGGCTGCCCTTTTTATAGCATTGGGTAATCTATCCGGTTGTTCTCGCATTCTTCCTTTTTCCAGCAGATATCAGTGCTGTTAAAAAATAATCGTGACCCTTTTTTGACGGGAAAGGACGTGCTAAAATGTAAAGGATTCTCGTGGAGCTCTGTCACCCGCCACTCTTTTTATAGAAATCCAATCTCTTCTTCGCGACTGGCAACAGTCAAAACGTCCGAGTTGGGTGTTCCCAGAGAGGGAACACTACGCATTAAATGGTTAAATGAACGAGAAAGATAAATCGTGCCAAACTTATCGATTATAAAACACTTTCCAACACACACAACAGCGCACACACACTCTTACGTGATCCATCAAACATTGTTGGAGAGCTAAACTTGCAGCGTATGGAATCCAGTCAATAACCAACGATCCATAACAGATACGCATATTAAAATACATTTAAATATGAAAATGAAGCGTAGTCGTAAAAGAATACATATACATATTATCCATTTATTATAGATTTAAATATGGAAAAAAAGGTACTGATTATGTACAGAAGAAGAAGTCAATCACTCAGTCAAAACGCGCAGCTGTAGCTAAATATAGATTTGCAACTAAAATAAGAAAGTCACTTTTGCCAAACATATTCTAATATTTACGCATATAACAGTAAAACACATTAAAAAGGTAAAAACTGTACAATGCATATTTATAGATACACACAGAGTCATTTCGAAAACATTTATTTGCGCCCTGCAGCTGTAATACCGCAACCATTACGTTACCCACAGAAAACTATCTTCCACTAAGCTTCAATGAATCCGCAATATCCGCTCTGATCCGCAAAGATCCGGTTTATCTCGATTCGAATCTGTGCATGGAGCGGCCCTAATATTTTCTCTCATACTGCGTGAGATATCACTTTTAACTGCATGTAGCGGACTGCATGAACTGCATGTAGCGGAAAGAAACCTCAACCCTTTCTATACAGTAAAATGTTGGTTAAACGAGAAAATCCGCAATATTGAAAAATTAGTTATAGTGAAATTTCACTACAACTGAATGTGCACTCCACGATTTACTTTTGTTACATATACAGTGGAACTTCTATGAGAGACCACCTCTATTAAGCGACCCCCCTCCCCCAACGACCACTCTTTTAAGGCACCGACATTTTACCCTATTTCTTTATTGCTAAAAGATCCTCTAGAAGAGACCACACAACCCTCTCTAAGCGACCAGCCCCGGTGCCCTGTCCGAAAATTTTTATTGCATTTTCCGGAAGTAAGAACAACAAAAACCCCCATTGCAGACCAATCGACTGCAGGTTCCAGCACACTCATGCATTACGTACACATCTTGTAGGTTGAGAAGAGAGATGTGTAAGAAACGATTGGTGTGACAGTCGGATCAGCGCACGGATGAGATCGATTCACACGAAAAAAGAAATTCAGAGAGGAAGTTGGATTTCTGGCTGAGAATTTCAGTCAGAAATCGCGTTCCTCATGCAGCTGCGATCTTGCAGACAGCCTTCGAACTGCAGCGGAACGAAATTTCAGCCAATTCAATGCAGTAAAATCTCGGCATTATGATTTTCAAGTGACCTAAGATTAACGAATTTTTCAATATTAGGAATTTATAGTGAAATCTCACTACAACCCAATTACTTTTAGTAGATATATTTTATTAGTTATCCTAAAAGTTCATAAAAGTGAAGTTCGTTATAAAGCGAATTTTACTGTGCAGATGGTCATTTTGAAGACTACCATCATGAAAGTGATCCATCAGTACTTTCCAAAGTTAAAAAAATCTTTATGATTTTGGTTTGTGTATCTTTGACATGGAAACAGTGTTTGGATCACTTAATCCTTTCCCAATGCTGAAAAAAGGGCAGCCGTTGCCATCGCTCGACTGAACGACCCGCAAGAGAGCGGACGATCGAAACGATCCTCGCGTGCCATAGATCGAGAGACCCCTTTTATGACGACAGCCGGCTGTGCCAGCACAGCCAGCTGCGTCAAAAACGGTCTTTTCGGCATTGGGCAATATCTGCAGTTGTTCTCGCATTCTTCCATTTTTCAGCAGATGTCAGTGCTGTTCAAAAGAATCGTGACCATTTTTTGTATGGTAAATGACGTGCTCAAAAGTAAAGGATTCTCGTAGAGCTATGTCACTCGCCACTATTTCTATAGAAATCCAATCTATTCTTCGTGACTGGCAACAGTGATAACGTCACAGTTGGATGTTCCCAGAGCGGGAACACTGCGCGTTAAAGGGTTAACGCGCGGTGTCCTCTCCATGAGGACATCAAACTCTGGCGTTTTGACTGTTGTCAGTCACACAGAATCCATTTGACTTCTATAAAAATACTTGAGGGTCATATAGTTGCACGAGAAGCCTTTACTTTTTAGCACGCCACTTCCCGTAAAAATTTTCGATTAGTATTTGTAAATCGGATGTCAGAATTATGGTTAACAGCACCGGGACCTGCTGAGAAATGGAGAATCTGATGGAAATACACGGATATAGAAGAACAACTGGACAGACTGCCCAATGCCGAAAAAAAAGGCAGCTGTTGCCATCGCTCGATTTAACTACCAGCAAGATAGCACTCGATCGAATCGTTCATCGCGTGGATGTGCGCCACACCCAGTCTGCTGTTCCAAGAAACTGTCTGTAGATCTGTGGTACGCGATGAAAGATTCGATGGACCGCCATCTTGCTGGTAGTTAAATAGAGCGATAGCAACGACTGCCCTTTTTTCCGGCATTGGAAAATGGTTGCTCTTCAAAGGTTTAACAAACCCAATGATGTTCAACACTCGAAAGACGTGAATCATGCTTCTATACCCAAATCCACTTTGGACTGACTCGAAGAGTCAAGGCCTCGCCATGGTACTGTGGTTACGCCACTGAAAAGGGTAGACGGCCGAAATGTGAAGGTCCCGGGTTCGGGCACTGCCTCCTAGATATAGAAAGCCTAACCACTGCTACGTCACCAAGCCTTTACGTCATCAGTTGGCCTTTTAAAGGTGACGTCATCACAGTTTAATTTTCATAAAGTAAAACTATTCGAAATTTCTGGTGAATATTTTCTCATAATAACATTTTAATGAATTGAGATAGAAAATTTAATTTTAGAAAAAAGGGCTGATTTTAACTGTAACTAATTATATAATGTAATAAGGGAGTAGATCACAATGAATTGTTTTGTGTCACAAACGTAATTTAATTTTTATCTTTCACTTAAGATACTTTTTAATATTTGTAGCATTCACCAGAAAACTGAAATAGTTTTACTTTATGAGAATAAAAGTGTGGTGACGTCATTACTTGAAGGCTTAATGATGACGTCAAAGCTTCAGCGCTCAAGCTTTCTGTATCTAGGAGGCAGTGGTTCGGGTCCTATAGCGCAGCTGTCGATCTGATGGTTTGGAGTTTTGGTAGGTTTTCTCCAGACGTAAAGTGAACGCGTAAGTTTGCGCCCATGCTCTCCTATTTGAAATTGCCTTCTTTTCCTATTCCCTACCGCCCTACTAAATATTGATGATGAATTAAGAATCACCCTATATATTCAATTAAAATATTAAGATTCATAAAATATTGTTAGTAAACTGTTTTAATGAAAATTTTGTTCCAAATCCTATATTACATTTTGAGGACCAATTGAAAAAGATCCTAAAATGGGAAATATTTGGATGAAAATATCGATGGTTCACAATTTTCCTGAACTATTAAAATGACATCTTTTAGCTTTCCTAAACCGACTCAATTCTATATTTTAACTTAAAAACGAAGTTGCACCTACTTAAATGTTACTCAAACACTACATTCTACATGTGTTTAAAATTCATTTTTTTACTTTTTCTCAAAATAAAATGCAGCAATTTGCGGTTGAACGCAAAACAATTTAAAATTAAGATAAAAAATAACCCATGAAATTTCTTGAAATTTCGCATACGCGTTTTACAGACATTAATAAAGGGAATAGACTAAACTCACTATATATGCAACTACCTTCATATCACTAATTTCGTATCATTCGTATTAGTCGTTATTACGTGAAGTTTGAAGAAATCATCATTGAACGTATTTGAGAGAATTTTCACAAAATCTCAAAATCTAATAAAAATGTTTAAAAAATTGGACTCCTATAGTTTATGTTGAGCAACCATCTATCATGTCACCCAATTTCATATCATTCGCTTTAGTCATTATTACTTAATGCGGGAACAAAGATTCACTCAGTTTTAAACGATTTTCGCAAAATCTCGAAATCAGATCGATTTTTTTTAATTAGATGCTTATAGTTTAAGGTGAGTGACCACCTATCATTTGCCCAAATATCATTTTTTCACCTTTGCAGTTATTACGTGATGTGCGAACACAAATTTACGCAGTTTGAAATGATTTTCGCAAAATCTCAAAATCTAGTCAAGATTTTTTTTTAATTCGACGCCTATGTTTTACGTTGAGTGAGCACCTATCATGACACCCAATTTCATATCATTCGCTTCAGTCGTTTTTATATATATATATATAATTATATTTTATAATGTTTTATATTTTGACTTGTGAAGAATTTTCAGAAATATTTATAGATCCTTATGTTTTAAAAGCTCTAGCTCCCCAGATATTCAGATTATATTTAAGAGTTGTTCCCTAGAAAATGCCGTGGTGCATTATTATTTAATTTAGAGAATATGGATATATACATTAGTTTTTAAATTAGCATGTTTTGCGAAAGTGTTCAATTATCAGGTTTTTTTTTCACCATGTGTCTGTGGCTAAATCTATCGTTCAACACAAAAAAAAGTTCTTATTTCATACTTTTTCTCAAATTTTTAAGTCATAATAAAATGTGCCTCCGAATTAAAAAAATCTGGAGTGACTCCACTCGACTTTCCGAACACTTACGATTCAGATCATGACCCAGCATTTCAATCCATTTGAATCGATGAATCATTCAAACATATATACCCAGTGGAAGCTCCATCGAATGCACCGTTTAAACACTTGCGCACTTTCAAGAATTTCCCCCCCCCCCCATAGGTCATCCTGTAAAAGAAATTTTAGTTGTAGCCCTGTAGAAAAACTATAAGTGCTATACACACCCAAATCCATTTCGGTCTTCCGACAGTGGTTTATAGCCTATACACCCAATTGGAGCTCCATCGAATGCCCCTTTAGGAGCTATCGTATTCACTCACATACACACAAAGACACATACACACGTACACACAAACACATCTCATAAAAATAGCATCCATGAATTCCGAAGACCTCAAAACGTGTCCATGCACGAAAAATCTCGAAGTCGAATTTTTTTCAGGATGACACTACTTTCCTTACAGGAATACATGTTCGGAAAGTAAAAAATTGTAAAATTTGTGAAAAAAGCCTTCGAACGTGTACACGGATACCTCAAGACTATTTCGAGTGATATAAGAGATAGATCTTTGTTAACTGCACCCACCCTCCCTCTCAACACAAAGTCGCGGATGCTTCAGATCTCTTCATAGTGAACCATTTATTGGGCAACATTCGATGGGGTGCCGGTCAGAAAATAGAGCAACTCCAGTTCCCCCCCTCCCACTCTTATGAAACTGAAAGAAGGAAATGAGAAAAAAAAATATATATATATATATATAAACTGTCCACCCTTGCAAGAGTCGGTTGATGGTGGTGGGGGTGGGGAGAAATATGTCCCCCTCCCCCCCCCTCTTTATGCCTCCATGGTTTCGCTTTCGGGATATGCGAACAGATAGCTCCGATGCGACGTCGAGACAGCGTGCGCTGAGCAAGGGGGGAAGGGGAGGGGGTGGTGTAGTGCCCCCCCCTCCCTCTCGTGGACACCCCTCGTGTGCTATAGCTCGGTTTTTGCGTCAGGTTTCGTCCTTCGGCTAATTTGGACCCCGGCCAAGACAGTACAGTACAAGCACAGTACGAAGGCTGAGCAGCGGGAGCTGTCGTTACTCTGGGAAGTTGTTTGTGAGAAAGTTTATTTCGGGATGGGTCAGACAACCGTGAATGTTCAGTGGCGTATCCAGGAGAAATTTCGATAACTTTGGGGAAGATTATTATTTGACTTATTATTATTATTATTATTACTAGCTGCGTGCCCGTTCTTCGCACGGTAGGAAACGAAAATTTTCCTTACATGTGTAATTCGAAATTATTCGTGATGTGGAATTTAAAAAAAAAGAGCAAAATTATTTGACTCTTAATGTAAAGTTTGTGTCATGAGTACTAACCTGATCACAGTATAATGACTCAAAAAAAAATACGTCAGTGTCATTCACTATCAAAAAAGTGGAAAGCTTAATGGTTTGCAGAGAACTCCTTGCTTTCAAAATGTCTTATTTCTACATCATACTGTTTTTTAGGCTCAAGTTGTAGCATTAAATACCTAAGAGACTACATGAAATGGAGCACCATTTATTTCTTTCCGAACATGTACCACATAGGCGCACCCACGGAGGGGGCTATGGGGGCTGAAACCCCCCTAAAGGTAGAAAGTGAGAAGTGAAAAGCTTTAAAAATATGAAAATTGTCGCTAATGAATTAATTTTTTTTAGTTCTTTCTTTTTTTAATTGTCTTCAAATTATTTCTAACCAAAAAAGACATTTATTTAAAAAAATTTTAAATAAATGCTTACTTACAGTTAGTTGAAACACTGTTACACGCGGTTACAACGTCGCTCAAAAGATCAGATAATTATTTATGACTTTATAATGAGTTACATTGCTCGTGTTCTTTGGGACAGTCAAGTGGTACCGAATATTTTGACGTCATAAGAGAGTTGTAAATAACCGAGGTCACTATGACCGAGTTCAGCAGTATTTGTATGTAGCCCAGCCCCCCCCTAAACTAAAATCCTGGGTGCGTCACTGATGTACCATATAAGGAAAGTATTGTAATCATGAAAAAATTCGACTTCGAGATTTTGGTGTATTTACACGTTTTGAGGTCTTCTGAATTCATTCATGCTATTTTCAAGAGATGCTTTTAAAATAGCTGCGCACCCGCTCTTCATACGGGAAGAAGGGAATATTTTACTACTAAAATCATATCTGCATGTGACAAAACAGAATTTCATTTTTAAAAAAGTTCAAGTAATCTCCTCTGTTGAAATGACTGCGGGATATATTAACGCAAATTAGAATTACTTTTCGTTCAGTTAGTTGTAAGACAACCGTTGAAAAAGGATAAACACTTTTAATTTCATGAAATATTTATTAACGTGGTACATTGCGATTTATTCATATTATCCTGACAAATCTAATAATACTACCTATAACGTACGTTAATACTATCTATACTCGCTTCTCCCTCTTCAAGGCTCCCTTAAAAGAAACAGCTTAGATTATTTGGCCTCAATGGGATCTTGTGATTCTGTGGCGATTCTTTGCAATTTACGCATTAGCATAAATAATAATCATTTCACATAATGGTTGCCATTAAGGAAACTCTCCATATATATTTAATTTATACATAGTTTTATAAGATTGGCGTATTTAGCGCCGCAAACCATTTCATCTTACTGTGGGGAGAAAATATCCAAGGGGTGCCATTTTAAATATCCATGTATCTAATATAGCGATATCTTTTATATCCTCCATAGTCCTGTCTCCTGAAAAACATCAAACTGTGTAATCTCGAGGAGCTACTTATTCCCATTTTAATTGTGACAGGGCGTTACAGTTGCAGAGTTTACAAATTTCACGCATTTTTTTAAATTTATGACGTCACTGTTTGACTGCCGTAAAGGATACCCCGGTAGATTGAGGGAGTTAATTTCGATATTTCGCATAATTGTTTTCAAACGGTATCATTAAAGCTTTGCGTTGGACCTTTATGGAGGAACGTAATTCAACGTTAAAATAAAACTATACTCGCAACCTGCATGCGTATGTTAGGCAACGCCTACGCTAAATTAAATGCCAAAAATAAAAATAGTAAATAGAAAATTTTAATATATCGCGCTTTGAAACGAACTTTGTAACTTTTAAAATGAACATTTTCAGCGCCGTGAAAACATTTCAATTTTTAAATAAGCACCGGATTAAAATACCACTTCTAATAATAATAATCGCGAATTTCTTAGTTCATTTCTACAGTAAATTTTAATCAAAATATCGTCTCCCTGTGTTGAAAACAGAGCTGGAATAAATGAGTTAAAATTATGGTGTAATTTTTACTTATCTTAAAGCATTTGACGTTATAGATCCTCACTTGCGAATTCAAATTCTGATATCCCATTTAAAAGCTCGATTGGTTGAAAAAACCCTTTTTTTTTAATCCTTTCTGTGGCAACAACCGTACATAAATTCTCGTGCCGTGATCGCAATGTAATGAATGGCGTAAGATCGCGTTGATGCTATTAAATTCTAAACATTAGGCTGCATTAAAATTCGTAAAAAATCAACTAATTTACATAATTTTTTCGTTTTTATTTTAAAAGAGGGAGAAAATAATGTTTCACGATTTGTCAAAATATCTAAAAGTTATGACTGATAGAATTCAAGATGCGACAGTTTTAAAATTATTTTACGAAAAAAAATCGCGAAGCAGATGTTTAGTAAAAAAATTCCTAAAAATCGGTAAATCATGTTACGTATTCAGAACAAACTGTCTTTAAAAGAAAATTTCCTCCTCTATCCGATTATACAAATGCCGTTTTGCTGCGAGCGTAATTTCCGCCGTTATTACGAATTAGGTGAGAAAAAATGACAAAAATCGCATAAAACATAAAATAAAAAAAAATCTAGATCGAATTTTGAAAAAATCGCTTCGAGGTGCACAACTACATATTTACATCTTCCCGAGTACCAAATTTGGTGTTTCTAGGTGTAGCCGTTTGCCCGTAACGCTGCCGACAGACACACACACACACACAGACACCTTCTTTTATAATAAGTAGAGATTAACTAGAAGACAAACCCGTTGTGGAGGCAAAGACAACGGCCGCTAGGAAAAATAAAAAAATTCCACAAAATTATGTCTACACTTTATATCAATGGGTGCAATTCGTATATGACAAACTCTTTGCACGAGTTTTCGTAAGAAAACTGGAATGCGTGTGTTATCCGTTTCTTTGGACTTGACGAACACCTTCAGTTTGTTTAGTTTCGTCGCCTAGGAGATGTATTTCCTGACAATTCGCGAATGCGTTCATTTTGCTGAGGAGAGTTTTTAGTACTGACTCAGTATAAGATCAACAGGATTTTTTAAAAGAAAGAGAAGCCATCCTTGAAGTGAACAGATCAAAATTTAGAAATTTCAACTTCAACTCCATTTTTTCAAAAGTACTGAGCGAGAGAAGTTCCAATTTCGCTCATAACGGTTTCGACCCACTTCAATCTAAAACATGCATTTTTGAATGGACTCAAATGAAAAATACAAGTAAATGATTACCTTTGAAAAATGATGTACCTTCGTAGCAGTTTCTAGCGCATGCATGAATTTCATCCTCGAAAAAATAACAGTTGCAGCTTCAGCAACCGTAAAATACTTTTCATAACAACATACTTTTTCATAACAACGGACGCCATTTGTAAACAGCAACAACGTGCAGCAAGTAATCTTGTCAACAAACTCAATCAACCTAAATAGCTCTCGGTTTACTTCGTTTTAAACTGAATGCACTCAGTTTCCTTTACGAGCACCTTAGATGGAAACGAGTTTTCGTTTGGCGTTTACGAATGCGGCAAAATGTTTCTCAACCTTTTTTGTTTGACGGCACGCTGAAAATGTCTAGAATTATTTGCGGCACACCTGAATATGAAAATTGTGTGAACCAAAATGTTGTACGAAACAAAATGTTAACAAATATAAATAACAATTTTAAAATTTACGAAAAACAACAACAACAAAAAAACTCAATGTGTGTGTGTGTGGGGGGGGGGGGGAGCTGAGTCTTCCTGCAAACATCTGTTTCAAATACCGGCAGAACGGTTTTCCATGCTATGAGATACAAGTTTTGCGTTTCATGGGACATGGGTCAGCGAAAATGAACAAGACAGCAGGCACATCTTAAATAGAAAATGGCATATCACTGACACGACAATACACAGCTCTTTTAATAACTTTTCGAAAGCCTTCGCGGCACATTAGGCAATCCCTCAAAGAACACCACCGTGCCGCGGCACACAGGTTGAGAAACACGGCTTTACATATTGAATCGGTGTCCACTTAAAATAAATAACTTCGTTTTCAATTTTTATTGTATACTGAAATCGGAATTGCATTTTCTTCTAAAACGTGCGAAACTTTTCACATTCGAACGATTTCGTTTTTTTTTTTTTTTTTTTTTTTTTTTAAATCTCTTATTTTATGTCTTTTTATTTCTTTTATTTTGTGCGTGTGTATGTGTTTCTGTCTTTCCTTCATGTTTATTATTATTTTATTATATTTATTAATTACACAAAAAATAAATAAAATATTGTGCTGTCCTGTATCTTTATTTATCAATAAAAACTTATTTCTGTTTTTATTTTTTGTTCTTTTGTTTGTTCTGTTTTCTATTATTTTTTCTTTTTTTGTGTGTTTGTGTTCTTTTTTGCATTTTATTATTGTTATTTTTTATTTATATATTTTTGTTTTTTCTTATTTTATTCTTTTCTTTATATCCCATCCCCTTTTCTCCCCTTCCTTTAATCTCCGTAGTTTCTAGCCTTTTCCTTTTCTAAGTGGCAACATGCTTGTTTTCTATCTTTCTCAGTTACCACTGTTTTGCGAGACGAAGGGCTTTGACTGAGGAAGATTGAAGGAATTTACAGTCGAAACGATCGTATTTTGCTATAAGTATCATTTTATGTGTGTTTTTTATACAAAGTCTTTATTTTATCGCTTTACACCAGTATTTTGAGTGGTTTTTCCATGAGCAGTAGTATTTAAATGGCCTTATTTTCTGCGCCTTGCTGATGCAAAATTTTGAATATAGTTTCATAGTGTGATGTTATACAGCCTATAACCTTTCTCAGTAAATCAGCTATATAACTCAAGAATCCTTCCTATAGGTCATGTAGTTGAGAGCGTTGAAACATACTCAATCTCCAATTTTAAGCATATAGTACTCAATATCTTAACTATAACTTGTTCTTCGGGTTGTGGTCATCATTTAAAGATGGTCTGATAAGTTCCAATCTGTACTGGAGAAACTCAAACTCTACTCTGGACTTTCCAAGAAATCCACTATACCCTCAACATCCTATCACAGAAGCCTCAAAAACTTTTCATCGATGACTTCATTTCACTTCCCCAGGACATAAAAGACATATCTTCCCCCTTAAGCACACACGCGATTAATAACTCCATGGACAGCGTTCATTATCTCGCAGTCGAACGGTACGAGTCTGGTCCATTCATGTCTCTTCTCGTTATTAGCATTGCGGGGTGGAGGTGGAGGAGACATGGTATGGGATGCCACCGCGTGTGTTTGTACGAGTTTGCCCCCATCCTCCTTTTGTGCAAGTGCGTTTGGAAAAGAGCGGTCACTGGACGTTCCAACAATGGCTGCCTTTTGCTTCGGTCGGCGGGCTGATATTGACCCAGGTCCTTTTGACGTAACGCATGAATAGAACTGCCTTTGTGAACTCGGGCACGTTGATGAAGATTGAAACTGAGCGAGCCTGTCGATCGGTCGGCACACTGCAGGTAAAAGAAGGGGAATGAAATGTTTTTCTTTTCTGGATAGACGGACTGTGGGTTTCTTTTCAAAGTTCTTCAATGGGTGGGGTTTTTTAAGCTTTTGTTTGTGAGTTTAAGTAACGGCAAGTCATTGTTGGGTCAAAAAAATTATGGAAGATTTGGATTTTGATGTGCTACATTGTGTAGATCTTGGGTTGTACTCATCTGTAATTTTCTATTCAAGGAGCCTGATGGATGATGCATTTGAGATTTTATTTATGAAGTAACTATTGTAAATGTGTGTAGATACAGTGGAAAATGTCTGTTGTGACCATCCTCGGAAAGAACAAAATGGGTCACCTTATGAAGGTGGTCACTCTATGAAGGCTGTCAAGTGTGGTGGTGTTTGTAAAGTGAGGTTGTACAAAAGGGGTCACTATACACAGGTGTTCTCTTTACCAAGGTGGTCACTTTAGCAGGTTACACTACAGATAAGTTTTATTTCATTTGTAATCAATTGGAATACTCAACACCAGGCGCGTAGCCAGGAAAATTTTTCGGGGGGGCGGGGATATGAACTTATATGTGTATAAATAGACGGAATTTTGCTCACGGCATTAATCTTGTGATCACTAATCCCAAAATTTCGGGGGGGATATATCCCGATATCCCCCCTCCTGGCTACGCCCCTGCTTAACAGCATAAGAATTTATGTATACACATATATATTCATTGCAATATTTTTGTTTGATATTTATGTACTTTTATTGTTCGATTGATAACTTTCTTTCAACACAAATTATTCAGGCCAAGAACTCTGGACAATACTTTTGTTTCATTTAGCATTAAGTAGCAGCAAACATCTTATTACTGCGGTAACTATAATGTCGAAAACAAAAAATAAAATCAGTTATTTCATGGATTAAAGTAAGATGATACAACTCATCTTTCGAGTCCAGAACTTTTTATATATCACTCATTCTGTCGACACCAGATGTCGCTGCATCTGATAAGGGGAAAAGATATAGAGCATTATTCAATGAGCCTAGCAAACAGGACTAATTTCCATTTACGTGACAGCAAGCAGATTTTTGTTATGTATTTACTTCAACAGGGGAAACCTAAATTTTAACATTCAAAAACAGGTATTATATTCAAGTTGTTGAACGATTGCAATGGATTTATTTGGTTATGCAAACAGTCTTTAAAACATAACGTGCCGCTAGATCATTAGTGATAAAAGATAATTTAAACTAATATTTCTGTTACACTTTTTCTAGGTTGAATAGAGATGGAATACAATAAGAAAGCCTGCGTAGAAAGGATGCGCAGCCGGCTGCCACTAATATGACGTCACCGAAATATCATGTCGAAATGCTGTGTAGTGCCCATATGCAACTCTGTGAAATTTCAAGATTTGTTGATACATACGCGAAAGAAATAAAATGAAAAACAGATTCAATAGTATCCAAAAACAGAGCATTTTATTTGTGACACTTCATTATTTGCATTTTCCCAGTTTTAACAACTTTTAAAATTATTTCAGTTTTCGTTTCATAATAGCATTCAACAACTTCAGTGACAAAATTGGACATCGTTACTATAGTAACTAAATGGTTATGCTAAAAATGGAAAATTGAATTTAGTAGTCTTTGACGTCATTTTTTACGTCATGAATTTAAAAATGCATTTGTAAGTTAGAGGCTAAAAAGCTTTGACAAAGATGAAGAAAAAAATTACACCCCAGATCATCATTGTTTGAACGTGAGGCATGGATCAACACAGAAAGATATGAATCATTTACTAGACTTAAATTTTGCTGAGATAAGGAAATAAGTATATAAATAAAAATAGCATTTACTTACCGTGTTCACTCGCGTAATAATCACCCTCGCATAAAAGTCGCACCCTCGTTCTGAAGCAGAAAAGACCAAAATATGTCGCAGTCCCGTATTGGACCTTCATCTAAAAAATAGAAAATGATCAGCTGTAACTCTTTCCAGAATTAATAGCCATAATGGATTCATCTGTCATCTTCAGTGAAAGTTATTTTTTTATAAATTGTCTATTATGTTATTTTGGGTCAGAATTTTCTCAAAGACTATTTAGGAATTTTATGTCCATAAAAATACTGTGCCATCCAATGAAAAATGTTTCTGTTTAGTGTGCAACTGACAAAAAGACTTTAATAAACAGAACATGAACTGGAAAACATTTGGTAATTTAATTATTTTACTTAATGTATTTTTTATGACAATAATACTTTAACGTTTGATAGAAGATTATGTAGTAGATTTTCCTTCATAATAGTCGCACCAAGACTTTCACAATGAAAAAATTGGAAAAAAAAAAAAGCTGCGACTACTACCAATACCTCCTAGATATACAATACCTGAGAACAGAAACTTTTACGTCATCACTAGGTCCACTAAAATGACGTCATCACACATTTACTTTCACAAAGTAAAACCATTGGAAGTTTGTGGTGAATGGAATCCCTTCATTTTTAATGATTTAAGCCAGAAAATTTAGTTTTACGACAAATAAGAAATTTTAACTGCCGCTCATTATGTAATATGGTATAGAAATAGATCATAATAAATTATTTTTTTATCAGAAAGGTATTTAAATTTTTATCTTTAATGTAAGATGTTTTCCGTACTTGTAGCATCCACCAGAAATTTTAAATAGTTTTACTTTGTGAAAGTAAAACTGATGACGTCATCTTAGAAGACCTAAGTGATGACGTAAAAGCTTCTGTTCTCGGGCCTTCTATATCTAGGAGGTGTTGCTATTACTAGGAGGTGTTGCTACAACTCGCTGTTTATTTCCCATTCGTATTCATTGGTTTAACAATCTCCATTCCGGGTGTGTTGCAGATGTCGAGTTTGTCACTGTGGTGTTGTTTGTAAGGTGACAAGCTGAAGATTATGTCACTCCGGCGAACGAATTCATTTGGGGAACGGGAACTTCAACTTAGCTATTCCTGTAAAACTACTTTTACCTTCGCTGTTCAACACTGACGCAGTAAAAAAGTTTCGTTTTTTAGCGCGCACTTGCTAAGCATGCTTGTCGAACGCAACTTTTGGTGGTATGAAATGATCAGGGGCAGGCCGGATTAAAGTGCTCTCTGGCGATTTGGCGTGCATCCTTTGGCAAGAGTCGTTCCTCCCGCTGTTATACACTCCACGCTAGGGGTTGCCGCCCGCACCGCAAGTTGATCCGCGAAAAACAGCAATATATATATATGTTTTTTTTGTTGTTGATTAATTGTTCTAAATATATATTTTAATGCATTTAAAATTGCAGTCTAAAATTACAATTTTAGATTTGAAGGTAATATGTTACGGAAATAAAAAAGAAACAGTGGACAGTTAAAAAGCATCATTTGAAATGAATTGATGAAATATAATTGATGCAGATCCCATATATTGCTTTTTAATTTTTTTGTCTTAATTATCTGTTCTTTTAAAATTCATTCGTTCTTATTTCCCCCTTACTTTGGCTTTTAAAATTGCTATATTTTGTATGTTTCTTTTTAAACAAAAAAAATCCTAAATTATCCTATTCAGTATCTTAATGTTAGCAATTCTGAGGTCGTTCTATTCTAATCGAAAATTCCCACAGCTAGGTTTAGAGGATGGAGAACCGATATTTTAAACACACTTTTCTAATGAATATTTTTTGCTTGTAATTTTTTTAAAAGCACACTTCATGTAATACACAAATGAAAAAAGAGATCTAGTTTACATGCAAATGAACTTTACAAGTCATGACCTGCAGGCTCTCTACTTTACAATGTTTAAATTAGGATAGTTAGGATGTTTTAATTGACTAGTCCCCTTATGCGTCCAGCGTTGCTTCCTAACTTTAGTCTTTCAATGCTAAAGTGCGGAAGCAATGCAATTATTTGAAATGAAAAATGGATGAAACATAACGGATGCAGATCCCATAAATTGCATCCATCCATAATCACCCCACAGGCCTCAGCGTAAGGCAACGTTGAGCGCTCTATTTATAAATCGAAAAGAACAGAAAAACTATTTCGTTTGCATAGATCAGCCTTTCTTAAAATGTGTTCCAATTTTAAAGTTTAATATCTCTTAAAAATCACTTATCAACACCAGTCACAACATTGTCATAGCTGCGAGATAAAATTTCATGCGGGTGGCAACCCCTAGCGTGCAGTGTGTAACAGCGGGAGAAACGACTCTTGCCAAAGGATGCACGCCAAATCGCCAGAGAGCACTTTAATCCGGCCTGCCCAGCCTCTCGTGGCCAACACCGCCTAGATTTAGAAAGCCTAACCATTTATGTCATCAAGCTTTGACGTCATCTTTGTCGTCACGCTTGTAGGCCAAAGCTTCATCATCAAGCTTTGGCCTAACATTTAAAGTTTTATTTTCACAAAATAAAACTATTAAACATTTCTGGTCAATTGACCCATGTATAACGATGTTTTAATAATTTGAGATAAAAAAAGTATAATTTTACGACCAATGGCAGTCTCTAACAATTACTAATTAGATGATATGATTAGGAAATACATTAGAATGAATAATTTTGTATGAGAAATGTATTAATTTTAATGCTTAATTTAAGATGTTTCCTTAATATTTGTAGCATTAGGCAGAAATTTCAAATAGTTTTACTTTGTGAAATTAAAACTGTGATGGCGTCACTTTCGCAGGACGCCAAAGCTTCGTGACGTAGGTCAAGCACCTACAGAAAATATCAAATACATATGGAGCACCCACAAAATTTAAAGACACAGTTTTAGTAAAAAAAAAAAAATCCATTAAAATTTCGGGAAAAAATCCAACAGTCTTCTTCAGGAAAAAGGATCTTTTATAAGATTTCTGCGACAAGGTCCGAATTTTTCTCTATTATATGACTCATCAGCATAAGATGTCCAGTATATACATTATAATTCAGAATAATTTATTTAAATTACAAAAAATATTAATTTACCTTCTGTAAAAGATTTTTTTAAAGCCTTCATTGGAGAAACGCACCAAATGACCGAAATGTCGCCAAACTTGGCGATTTTTGGCGAAATATCGCCAAATTTGGTGCCAGAGGAAATATCATCTACGGATATTTTTCTATAAAAAAAGCATGTCTTTTTATCTCCCCCATCTAAAAACTATTCATAGGATCATTTAAATTCAATGGAAAAAATATTAACTGTAATTTGAATTTATATCAAGGTTAAATCTAAATTTGACCAATATGTTAATTTTATTTACCATTATCGACATAAAGTAGAAGGCACAAACTCTGGAGAAGCAAAATCTACAAGGCTCAAATGTATGCAAATATGTGGGTAAAACTAAACCGACAAAAGTTTTTTAAAGTCAACGCCTCTGGAAATGATTATATCTTGAGACCTTTTCTAGAAATAGTTCAAATTCCGAAGTGTATTATTATTATTTAAACTTGTGAAAGACGTCTCAAAAATAGATAGCGTAATTTTTTTTGGAAGCTGTAAGAAGGCACTTTTAGAAAGGGTCATAAATACGTTGGAAACCACTAGAAACATGAAAGGGTAGGGATTATGTATATTTTGCAACCTCTTTCAAAACAGCCGACGCGTTACAATCATTTTGAGAGGCGAATGCAGTGCTCTGTGCTTAACTACTGTCCACTGTGGTCAAAAGGTTTCGATTGCAACTGTACATACATTACTGACAGGACCTGTGGCATGTACCCTTTTAGAAAGGGTGTATAATCCGTGAATTTGCCGTATTTGTCCTCCTGGTTCCTAAAACACTTCTTTGGAATTGAAATCTGTATTAAAATCACCTACTGAAATTGTTTTACAATCCTTGTCAGGCATATTTTATCTATACTTCACCTTCATTTACATTAATTAATACTCCAATTAAGTAAACACAGTAAGATTTGGCAATATCTCGTTCGTTATGGAAGATATCACAAAGATGAGACCGGTTTTGAAATTTTTTTTTGTTTTTTTTTTGTATCAAATTTGATGATCCATCACACAAAATGACAAACCTTGGCGACTTCTCCCATTTTAACTGGCAACCCTTGAAAAGGGATTAGCTCTTTCCCCCGGGTAGACAAATATCCTTGTCCGACATTGATAGCACTCAAAACGTTATTGGTAGGTTCAGGCGCGTAGCCAGGAAAATTTTTCGGGGGGAGGATATGAACTTATATGTGTATAAATAGACGGAATTTCATCACTAATCCAAAAATTTCGGGGGGGGGGATATATCCCGATATCCCCCCCCCCTTGGCTACGCCCCTGGGTAGGTTTATTGTTATCTACAGAGTTCACCGTATAACCGCCTTGCACAAAATACAGCGTTCTGTTATTTTTCCAAGGGTTGGCAGCGGTCATTAGCGACAAGCTATTTTTTCCTCAAATTTGCTGGCAAACTGTTGCCAATTGTATTCCGAATCGTTCATTAGTTCCATGTGTCCTGCATTTATCTTGGCGAAAAATGGCTCGTTTTGGTGGAACATCGGGGTTATAAATAAGTACTTCGAAAAATATCTAATCTGATTAAGCTATGACGATTTCATTGTAACTTTTGAAAATTCGTTACTCTAACTGTAATTAACCGATTTAGTTTATTGTGTTTTGTTAAGGAATCGCTGAGGGCCTCCACAATGGGTTCTGATTTCCAGTAAGCAGATATCAATAGTAATAATAATAAATAGTAATAACAATAATTATAGCCCATAAACCTCGCACCGGTGTACAGCAGAGTAAGACCAGGTACAGGCGTTTGTTTGTGTGCGTACATGGGAAGCCATCCATCAAGGGGACGTGGAAAAGGGGTGGAGGCGGGGGAGTGACCCATAAATCCCACGAATTTAAAGCCCGTTCCTTAATGACGTGTTTATAGTCTTCTGCTTACGAGCGTGTGACGCCCGTGCTTTATTGCGCGTAACGTACATAAAAGGTCTCGCAGCCGCTCTTTAAAACATTGAAAGGGAACGCGATATATACAGGGACACGGCAGAGCTGGAGATCTGAAATCAGTTAGACGGAACGGATCGGGTTAAAAACCTGCAAATTTCCGAACAGATTTGAAAACGAGCCCATTTTGACGGAAGAACGAAAATATAAATTAAGAATGTTTCTTCAGGCAATTTAACAGCACATTTTTACTTTCCGAACATGTACCATGTAAGGAAAGTATTGTAATCATGAAAAAATTCGACTTCGAGATTTGGGTGTTTTGACACGTTTGGAGGGCTTCTGAATCCATTGATGCTATTTTTACGAGATGTATGTATGTATGTGTGTATGTGTGTGTGTGTGTGTATGTGTGTTTGTGTGTATGTGAGTGAACACGATAGCTCCTGAACGGAGCATTCGATGGAGCTCAAATTGGATATATATGTTATAAACCACCGTTGCAAGACCGGTATTGATTTCGGTGTGTATAGGACTTAGTTTTTCTACAGGGCTACGACAAAGATTTCTTTTACATTATGGCCTATGGGGGGAATTTCTTGAAAGTGCGCTAGCGTTTAAACGGTAGATTCGATGGAGCTCAAATTGGGTATACATGTTATAAACCACCGTTGCAAGACCGGTATTGATTTTGGTGTGTATAGGACTTATAGTTCTCGTAAAGGGCTACGACAAAACTTTCTTTTATGTTATGGCATAATGGCATATGGGGAGACATTCTTGAAAGTGCGCAAGCGTTTAAACGGTGCATTCGATTGAGTTTCAATTTGGTATAAATGTTTGAATGATTCATCGATTCAAATTTATTTAAGTGCTTGGTAATGATCTTAATCGTAAGTGTTCGGAAAGTCGAGTGGAGTCACTCCAGATTTTTTTTTTTTCAAACGGCAGGGCTTAATCATGTCTTGGAGGCATATGCCGCGACTAAGGCCGATGTTGTTGGTCACTTTATTATGGGGCACCTAGTACGTTGCCCCCTATGAAGGGACGGACACAATGGCATCCACGCCCAGTCGAGGGATCGAACCTCGGCTGCTGGGAGTCGAACCCGAAACCGTAGTACAGTGCTTTACACACCATACAATCCGGTTGGCCCGAAATCCCATATTATCAGTAGTTGATTGTTAGCTGAATTACATCAGTATGCAAAATTTCAGAAATTAGACACGTCGGAGACTTGAAATGGCTCAACATGCTTTTCCACAAATTACCTTGTGCACTACTCTACGAAAATATTAACCCCTTAACTGCCCTATTAGGCAACCCCCCCCTCCCCTATTCAAATAAATAAGTGCATATAGGGCGAACGCTTCTTAAAATTGAAGTTATTACCTGTAAAAAAATTTAGAGTATTTACAATATTAGCAATAAATTACTGAGGAAATTATTTCAGATAGGCGTATATATACGTCCTGAGCAGTTAAAGCATAGACCACGCAAAGCGTATTTATACGCCCGGGGCAGTTAAGGTGTTTTAATACTAGAAGATCACCCCATGCCCGAGTGAATTAGATACTGAACACGGTAAACAGTTGAAGTATGAGGGCTCAGGATTTTGGCTTACTACTCGTCTGTCGATCAAACAGTCAGGAGTTTTGGTCGGTTTTCTCCAGATAGAATATAAATAAGCTTTGGAATCCCTTAATCCTATAGTGCATAGTGTAGCTAATTCGCAACCCTCTCATTTCTCCATATTTAAAAGAAAATGTTATAGTTATCGTCAAAAATAGGCACTTAAAATGAATGAGAGACCCCCATGGAAATACATTGTAGTTTTTAAAAAGTGTATGGCAACATTATTTTTTGAATCAACAAGCATGAATTTATAACGCGTGCATGAAGTTCACTGAACGAATTTTTGATTATGCTTGTCAGCTGGTATGCGAAAGCTGGCTGTCGTCAAAATAGGGTCTCTAGATCTGTGAATCTTGCAAAGCTGATGGTCCGACTAAGTTCTTGGAAGCAATAAAGTTCGTTTCCCATCCTGACAAGTGAACTTCTTACTAGAACTTTCTACATCTATCAGACTTTAGAACAACGAACCCAGCAAACAAGCAGAGCATTCTGCAACAAGCTCAAGGAAATGTCGCAGCAGAATTAATTTGAAAGGCTCGCAGTTCTTTGTTGAATGTTTTTCTTGAAGTTAGGTAGACGCCTGCTGGGTTTTATTGTTAAATATCAGAGCGCACTAGACAGCCAATTCTTGGCAATCCAAGTCTGTCATTCTGAAGATGAGACTAAACGTAAAATGTTTGTACTACATAGATCCCCGCTTGTGAGGTTGTGGTTTCATCTACTCGGAAAAGAAGTTTGTTAGACTTAAATCCTCACTAAGCTTGAGATTTTGGTTACGTTATTTAAGGTTTCTGATTCATTCTACTCGAAAAGAGAAATCTGTACAAGTTTGCCAGTCTGTCTGATAATCCTCGAGTCTGCCTCCAGGTAAGGAAGCAAAATGTAGCCAGTAAAATTCTTTTCCGATTTTGAAAATCAATGTGTTCAGATTTCGCTTTGCATTACACATTATGATCATAAAAAAAAAAAAAAAGGTTTTATTCCGATAAAATTTTCACTCGTAAGTGCCTTTCTTAAAATGACTTTCGGTGCTTTCACGCAAGAATAATTTTCACGGACAGACAACTGTCTAAATCGCTTCCACCAGAAGGTTCAAAAAGTCTAAAACGACTCCGGATAAAACGGGCAAATAGGCAAAGGAAGTCAACAAATCCTTTTTGGAAAAGGGAAAACGACACCCGCGTTTTGCATATTTATGATTTTAAAAAAGAATCCCCCACACACTCGAAATGGTAATTACAGAAGAAAATCCTCTCTTCCCGTTTTTTTCTCAGCCCAAGCTGAGAACATCGAATTGTACACACACATAATGCCGGTCCAATTCGCGGTTTTCGTGCCAATTTGGGGTCCATAATCCAGTCCCACTGATGCATGGTAAATGGATAAAATATATACATTTTGGACGGCAGTTGGGATGAGTTGAGTTGAGTTGACTCCATACTTCTTCTTTGAACTGCGAGTGGATTCATTCAGAAGTGCTTTTTTGGCGCGAGATGTATGTTTTATTATTTTTTCTTTGTTTCGTTTCTAATGGGACGATTTCGTGCACCAGGCAAAACGTGTGAATCCTTTGTCTCAGGGAAATAGCGTAGCGTGAAATTATTGTACGGAGCGTCTAGGTGTTCGATGAGGGGGGGGGGATGGAGGGGGGGGGCATAAGCTTTTGACCGAATATAAGCCGCCACAGTGGTGTATTTTTACTGGAGGTGTCGTTTTATCACCTTTTTCTTTTCGTCACGGTCTGTTAGACGTTTCCAAGGCCTTTCAAAAGGGTATTTTTCTGTCGCTTGCCAGTCTGGGCACGTGCGATTGGATTTTTACGACGCTAACCCGTTAACTGACAAACTCCGTTTTTCGCAAGTCCCGGTGGTTTCTAGAATCAATCGAAACAAGAAAGATAAATCCCTGACGGTCGAACGCACCGAATATAGGGTAAAATTTAGTGGAAATATACGAGAGATAACACTAACACTCCCTCAAGACTCAACAGTGAAGATTGACACACAGCACTTTAAAAACAGCTTCGAAAAGCAAGCCAAAGCACGGCTTCTGTCGCGTCAATACAAAGCGTAACATAGCAAACTCACTGGTCGGGAGATCAACTCAGACTGAACTGGGGGCTTCCGAAGCGCTCGTATATTATCTTCTAATATATAAAATTCTCCTGTCCCAGTGTTAGTCACCTAACTCCTCCGAAACCACTCGACCAATTTTAATGAAATTTTCTATGTATATTCGTTAGGTCATAGAATAGGTTTTTAACTATGTCTCATACCCCTAAGTCATAAGGGCGGTCCACCCCAAAATGTTTAGCCCCCGAGTGCTATTCATTTCAATCAGGATTTCTGTGTAGACATTAGTGTGTCGAATCACTTTTCAAATGTGTTTGCCAGATAATGTGGAGAGGGGGGGGGGGAAGTTAATAAAATGTTGAAAGTCGCACAAGGTTTGCAATTTTTGGTAATTGATCGCTAAATATGGTGCCAAAACGCGACAATTTACTATAAATATATTTCGCGTATAGTTAGAAAACGCCTGGCGTATATTGTAAAAGAGTTTTATTAGGCGATTTTAATATATATTTCTATTCCGAAGAAGTTCTCTGTGGAACAAGAAAGGAAAACACGGTACACTCGTGGATTAGGATGCCCCTTCCAAACAGCATTTAAAATGTCTTTGCGGTATAGTTGGAATATGCCTACAGGAAGAATATGCCTGGCGAAGATTGTAAAACAATTTCAGTAGGCGATTTTAAGATAGATTTCGATTCCAAAGATGCGTTTTATGGTACAAGAAAGAGTTGATTCCTATTTTAACATCCCCACTCTCGCCAACCTAAAAAATCCCCGTACTTTGGCGAGCTTTGCAGTCATGGGTCTCTGGGAGTTATGCACAAGTTTTAACGGTACTTACGTATTATCCCGGCGGTCCGGCAAGACAAGCAATTTTTCACCAAGATAAATGCCGGGCACATGAAATTGTTGATGGTTTGGAATACGATTGTACGATACGGTAAGTACCGTTTCAACGCTCCCAAAAGAACCAGATGAAAACTAAAGTAAACAAACTAGCGATAAACGCACCAGTTAAGGAATCTGAAGACACTTAATTATTAAAACTACATTAATTGGCAATTCAAAATAAATAAAAATGTAACGGCATGCTTTACTTACATGTTGTTCCAAATCGCCATTTTATTTCTATATTACGATTGTCACATTAATGCAAAAAATCGTCATGGTAACTGCATATGTTTAATGATCGCCACCTTGGCGAGAGTCAAGGCGTTAAAGTAGGAATCAACCCAAGAAAGACAAACCGGTACATTCATGGATTATGATGCACATTCGAAACAATATATAAAACGATGAAGTATATTTGTAATATACTTGGCGAAGATTGTAAAATAGTTTTAGTAGGCGATTTTAAGATAGAATTCGATTCCAAAGATGGGTTTTACGAAACAAGCAAGAAAAATACAGCACAGTCATGAATAATGATACACTTTTGAAACTTAATGGAATAAGTAAGAAAAATAGGGACAACGTATAACTAATGATACGATTTTAATATATATATAATATATATAGCACTATAGTGTGTATTTAAAACCTGAAAGTGTTTCAGATTTTCATCCTTTTTTCTTTCCGAACATGTACCCTGTATTGTAATCATGAAAAAATTCGACTTCGAGATTTTGATGTATTAACACGTTTTGAGGTCTTCTGAATTCATTTATGCTATTTTTACGAGATGTATGTTTGTGTGTGTGTGTGTGTGTGTGTGTGTGTGTGTGTGAGTGAACACGATAGCTCCTAAACGGGGCATTCGATTGAGCTCAAATTGGGCATATATGTTATAAACCACCATCGTAAGACCGACATTGATTTTGATGTGTATAGAACTTATAGTTTTTCAACTGGGCTACTACAAAGATTTCTTTTACATTATGGCTTATGGGGGGAAAATTCTTGAAAGTGCTCTAGCGTTTAAACGGTACATTCGATTGAAGTCATATTGGGTATATCTAATAAATAAAATTCTCATGTCACAGCGTTAGTTACCATACTCCTCCAAAACGGCTCAACCGATTTTAAATAAATTTTATATGTATATTCGTTAGGTCTGCGATTATGATTTTGTCTCATACCCCTAAGTCACAAGGGCGGTCCACCTCAAAATTTTTAGCACCAGAGTGCTAATAAGTTCAATCAGGATTTTTGTCTAGGCATTAGCGCATCGAGACCCTTTTCTAATGTGTTTGCCAGATAACGTGGAGAGGGGGGGGGGGTTAATAAAATGTTGAAAGTCGCACAAGAATTTGCAATTTTTGATAATGGATCGCTGAATGGGGAGCCAAAACGTGACAATTTATTATAAATATATTTCGAGTATAGTTAGAAAACGCCTGGCGTATATTGTAACACAGTTTTATTAGGCGATTTTAATATTGATTTCTATTATGAAGAAGCGCTTTGTGGAACAAGAAAGGAAAACACTGTACACTCATAGATTATGATTCCCATTTCATGTCTTTGCGGCATAGTTGGAATATGCCTATAGGAGGAATATGCCTGGCGGAGATTGTAAAACAGTTTCAGTAGGCGATTTTAAGATAGATTTCGATTCCAAAGATGTGTTTTATGGTACAAGAAAGAGTTTATTCCTATTTTAACATCCCCACTCTCGCCAACCTAAAAAATCCCCGTACTTTGCAGTCATGGGTCTCTGGGAGTAATGCACAAGTTTCAATGGTACTTACGTATTATCCCGGCGGTCCTCCAAGACAGGCAATTTTCACCAAGATAAATGCCGGGCACATGAAATTGTTGATGGTTTGGAATACGATTGGCAATAGTTTGCCAGCAAATTTGACGAAAAAGTAGTTTGGCGGAAGTGACCGCCGGCATAATACGTACGTACCGTTTCGGCGCTCCCAAAAGAACTAGATGAAAACTAAAGTAAACAATTTAGCGATAAACGCACCAGTTAAGGAATTTGAAGACACTTTATTATTACAACTACATTAATTGGCAATCCAAAATAAATAAAAATGTAACGGCATGCTGTGCTTACATGTTGTTCCAAATCGCCATTTTAATTCTAAATTATGATTGCCACATAAATGCAAAAAAATGTCATTGTAACTGCATATGTTTAATGATCGCCACCTTGGCGAGAGTCGAGGCGTTAAAGTAGGAATCAACCCAAGAAAGACATACATGGTATACGCATGTATTATGATGCGCATTCGAAACAATATATAGAACGATGAAGTGTAGTTGTAATATACTTGGCGAATATTGTAAAATAGTTTTAGTAGACGATTTTAAGATAGATTTCGATTCCAAAGATGGGTTTTACGAAACAAGAAAAAAAAATACAGCACTGTTATGAATAATATACACTTTCCAACTTAATGGAATATGAGAGAAAAATAGGGACGACGCATAAATTATGATACGATTTTAATATATAGCGCTATAGTGCGTATTTAAAATCTGAAAATGTTTCAGAGTTTCATCCTTTTATTATTATTTTTTTTTGGACAAAATTTTTTATGGAATGACTATGAATAAGTCTCAAGGCCAAACTATGTTTGTTTGTGGCTTAAATTTGAGCACGCCATGTTTTTCACACGGACAATTATACGTTGCATGATCTCGAGTGGGCAAACCATGCAGTTTGTTTGTGTTAGCTAAAAATATTGTTCACTCTATTCCGTTAAGGGATTGATATTATTTTTTAGTAAAATTATTGTAATTAGCAATATATATAAATGTAAAGAATAAATTACAATGAATTAGAAATATAAATGTTTGGTTTTGTGTTATTTTTATATTCCAGCATTGTTCACAGCGCTCCATGCCTCTTCCACTCATATACCACATCCTCACACACTTACAATAAGTTAGTCATTTCTTTCTACTAAAATAATCCTAGGAATAATTTATATGGCAAAACAACGTTTGCCGGGTCAGCTAGTATATATATATATATACTAGCTGAAGTACCCGTTCTTCGCACGGAATTGAATGGACTTTTTGATATTACGATTTGTGGGGATTACTATTTATTGTAATAAAGAGATATAGCAAAATGGATATCGCTTTATATTGTGTTCAATAACCATGCATACCGAATTTCAAAGCAATCGTTTGTATGGTGCAGAAGGCCATGCGGCGTAGCGCAATCTAGTGGAGAGTTTTAGCAAAACGGATACGGCGGAAATATTCTTCGCATTCAGATATCGATGAATACGAAATTTCAGGACGATTGGCTGGACAGCCCTGACGACGCGACATCTAGTGGCAAATTATATAGGAAAATGGATAGCGCAAAACTCTTCCCCGTGTTCAAATATCTATGTATACCTATTTTCATAACGATCAGTTGCACAGTCAAGAAGTGATACACTGCAGCGCGATCTAGTGGTTAATTAAAGTAATGATTTGCTACAGTGCCGTCAAGTGGCGAGTTATAGCAAAATGGATAACGCCAAAATATTCTCATTGTTCAAATAGCTATGTATACTGATTTTCATAGCGACCGTTTGAATGGTCAAGAATTTGGCCTGCTGCAGCGTCATCTAGTGGCGAGTTAAAATAATAATGCATTGCAGTGCCATCTAGTGGTGAGTAACATCAAAAGGAACACAGTTAGAATATATTCTTCGTGCTGAAATGTGTAAGTATAAGAAATTTTATGCCGGTTGGTCAAACGGTATAGAAGTTGATGTGTTGCAGCGCCATTTAGCGGCAAGTTACAGCAAAATGGATACTGAAAAATATTCTCCGTGTTCTAATATCCGCGTGTACCAAATTTCATCAAAATCGGTTGGACGATATTCGCATAGTAAACGGCTAAACGGAATAGAATTCGACGTTCTGCTGCGCCACCTAGTGGCAAGTTAGAGGAAAACGGATAGCATAAAAAGCTTCTCAATGATAAAAGACTTAGGTGAACCAAATTTCATGGTGCAACGGTGCTGGAGTTTTTCAACCTCATACACACATACCAACATTCATTTTTATCTATAACCAGTATCATTATATATCCCAGTCTCAAATAAAATCCAGTTTCAAATCTAAGCCTCGCCAAAGTGCCAACATACGCCATTTTGCAAGAGTTTTTTCAGGAAATCATTCGAAGCATTGACTTAGCAGCAACCAATATGGGAAATGGTTCGGCCGCCAAAAAGTAAAGCACACATTTATTTCAAAAGGGGAATCCCTTAATACAACCGAATTTTTTTAAATTATCAACTATAACGTGTTTTATTCATCGTTACTCCGATGTACTAAATGAGAAGATTTCAATTTTCTGAAATTTGGCGGAATTTCCCCAACTTAAATCAACGTACTCAATTGGCGAGAATTCTGAAGATAGATCGCTTGAAATCCCTTAATAACTGCATTATTTCTTCACGGATCATTAAAATTTAACGCTGTATTCTAATAAAACCTTTGCACTTGCTTTCAAAAATCTATTTCCTTAAGCTCTCAATAAATTGCGCCAAGCCGAAAACTGCAAACCGCTAGAACTCACTTTCTCAAAATCAGCATTTGAGCCATTTTATTATTTCGCCAAACTAAAAAAAAATTACATATTAGCCTACATATTAGCCATCTTCAATTCTTATTGTTTTGCGTATAAAACATTTCATTCCTGCTCCGATTTCCCATGCACACGATATTATAATAAAAAATTAATAATCTTACAAATATAAACTAACAAAAAAAAATCATTATTATTCTTTTAATTTTACTTAGAGAATTTAAAACATCTTATTCGGCAAAATCGCCACACATGGCAACCATGATCCTTATTTCACACTTTTTTCACTACAGGGGTTACAATTACGGAAAGGTTTTTGCATGGAGAACATAAAAAATCTCTTAAATTCCGGGAACGGGTGGACTTTCAAAGTTTTAAAGTGGACTATGATTTATTCTATATTATTTTACATATCTGTGCAAAATTTCAGGCTGATAGGTCCATTTTTGTGGATTTGTATACAACTCAAATCCACAAACAAACAAACAAACAAACAAACAAATAAACAAACAAACAAACAAACAAACAGAATTTCATTTTTATTTATAAGATATATATATATATATATATATATATAGGTGGCGCAGAAACTACGAGAAACTTCCAGAAGAGTCTATTTCTCGAGGATTCTACATAAAGCGGGAATTATGATTACGTCATAGAAGAGAAATGTCAGGTTATTATGTGTTTTTAATGCAGCAAAAGCAGCTTTACAGGCCCCATAGGGAAAATCGCGCGGTGACCAAAATATCGCCCAATAACCAAAATGTGTTGGCGACTTTTGGCGAAATATCGCCAAATTTGGTGCCAAAAAACAAGTCTCCAAAAGTGAAGTGATCGAAGCCCTAGGACCCATACTTCTCGAGATTTCCAGAAACCTATAGAAAAACAATGGGGAAACCGAAGCCTCTATCTCCGGTTTTAGTTGGCCGATATTGCTGCAACAAAAAGCAAAATGTAACTATTTGAAACGTAGAATACGAATTTTAAACAATTTTAAGCCCCAGAACAGCGGGTTGCCCTGAAAATTAGTAACATTATTAGTCAATCTCACGGAAGAGTGCTTCAAAATCAATGGTTGCAGAGCGATTTTTTTTCATCTTCTAGATTCATAAATAGTTACGAAACCATGTTCTATAATTATAGCGGAGAGGACGGGAACTGGTGGACCTGCGTTTAAATGAAATGCGCTTCATAACCAATGCGTATCACATATAATATAATGATTACCGTTTGAATAATTTAATCCGTGGAATGGGAAAGTGCTTCGAAATGCATGCGTGTAGCATGATTTTTGTGCCTTGCCTTTAGACTACTCCAATGGTAGAAACTTCTAGAAGCCGTGTTGGAAAATAAAACCACAAATGGCGGAATAACTTCCTAAGAAATCGGAAATTGTTGAATACAAAATGCGTAAAATATGATGATTTAGAGAGGAAAAAGTTAGAATGTGTTCCAAAAGCAATGCCTCGCACATAATTTTCTTTACTTGCTATTCCCATTGCATTGGAAAGGTAGGGAGTTTTGCAGTAAAAAGAAAAAATTCCCTAAAGGGAAAATTATTGAAAAATCGAACAAATGACCTCCAAAAAAACGACCTGATATTCCCTAAGCAGCATCTAATCGTAAAGAAAAATCCCCACATCTTCTAGTCTTCCAACCAGTGAAAAACAATTACTGAAGTTTCCTAAACATTTTCAGTATTTTACCCCATGCAGTGTAATGTGAAAATGTTGGAAGAGTTTTTTAACGCAATCTATTATAATTTGTTAGCAGACGATTTTTTAATGGTTCCTGAATAATCAATGTCCCTAAAAGTGATCTCTTTTCCCTTCAGCAGGGATTTTTAGGCTAACCAGGAAGTGGTACAGAAACCCCTTTGTGGATCGTTTGATATCGGGAACCTGTAACCAGTTTGTTTGAATTAAAAGGGTTGCATACGTTTTATGCTCAGTGTAGTGATTGAGTATGAGAAATCATGCAGAAAAGTGCGTAAAAGCTTTGTGATTATGAAGCATTTTCCAACGCAATAATATCCCCCTGAAAACTATTATGCCAATATGAGAATTACAGTCCGTTAAGAACTACGAGACAGGAAAATCTTTCGAAATGGATTGATTATGAGAAACTTTCAATTTTAAATGTTTAAAACTTTGCATTTTTACATCCTTGCACGAAAAGAAAGCGCACTTTCAAGAAATTCTTGAAAATGCGCCAGCGTTTAAACGGTACATTCGATTGAGCTCATATTGGGTATGTACATCCATATAAATAAAATTAGACTTTTGTCTGTACATTTCTTGGAATTAAAAAATTTTGCGATTTCTATCCGTTTCAAGCACATGGAAATCCGGTGCGACCCTCAAAAAAAAGTTTGTCTGTCGTTTTGTCGTTCTGTCATTCTGTCCGTGACGCTTTTTTAGTTCAAGCATCACGTAAAAACAACAGAAGCGAATGATGTGAAATTGGGTGTCATGATAGGTGGTCACTCAAATTAAAACATAGGCGTCGAATTTTTAAAAATTCGTGATTAGATTTTGAGATTTTGCAGAAATCGTTTCAAACTGCGTAAATGTGTGTTCACACATCACGTAATAACTGCAAAGGTGAAAAAATGATATTCGGTGAAATGATAGGTCGTCACTCACCTTAAACTATAAGCATCTAAATAAAAAGAAATCGATCCGATTTCGAGATTTTGCGAAAATCGTTGAAAACTGAGTGAATCTTTGTTCCCGCATTACGTAATAACTACTAAAGCGAATGATATGAAATTGGGTCACAGGATAGATGGTTGCTCAACATAAACTATAGGTGTCCAATTTTTTAAACATTTTTATTACATTTAGAGATTTTGTGAAAATTCTCTCAAAATACGTTTATATTTCTTCAAGCATCACGTAATAACGACTCATACGAATGATACGAAATTTGGTGATAGGATAGGTAGTTGCTAATATTAATTTATAGACGTTGAAATTTTTAAATATTTTGATTGCATTTTGAGATTTTGCGAAAATCGTTTTAAACTGCGTAAATTCGTGTTCGAGCATCACGTAAAAACGACTGAAGCGATTGAAATGAAATTTGGTATCATGATAGGTGGTAATTCAACTTGAAACATAGGCGTCGAATTTTTCAAAAATCTTAATTGGATTTTGAGATTTTGCGAAAATCCTTTCAAACTGCGTAAATTTTGTTCCAGCATCACGTAAAAACGACTGAAGCGAATGATATGAAATTGGGTGTCATGATAGGTGGTCACTCAACTTAAAACATAGGAGTCGAATTTTTAAAAAATCTTGATCGGATTTTGAGATTTTGCGAAAATCCTTGCAAACTGCGTAAATTTGTGCTCAAGCATCACGTAAAAACGACTGAAGCGAATGATGTGAAGTTGGGTGTCATGATAGGTGGCTATTCAACTTAAAACATAGGCGTCGAATTAAAAAAAAATCTTGACTAGATTTTGAGATTTTGCGAAAATCATTTCAAACTGCGTCAATTTGTGTTCGCACATCACGTAATACTGCAAAGGTGAAAAAATGATATTTGGGGAAATGATAGGTGGTCACTCACCTTAATCTATTAGCATCTAATTTAAAAAAATCGATCCGATTTCGAGATTTTGCGAAAATCGTTTAAAACTGCGTGAATCTTTGTTCCCGCATTACGTAATGACGACTCAAGCGAATGATATGAAATTGGGTCATATGATAGATGGTTGCTGAACATAATTTACAGGTGTCCAGTTTTTTAAACATTTTTATTAGATTTTGAGATTTTGTGAAAATTCTCTCAAAATACGTTTCTATTTCTTCAAACATCACGTAATAACGACTCATACGAATGATACGAAATTGAGTGATAGGATAGGTAGTTGCTAATCTTAATTTATAGGCGTTGAAATTTTAAAATATTTTGATTGCATTTTGAGATTTTTCGAAAATCGTTTTAAAATGCTGAAAATTTGTTCCAGCATCACGAAATAAAGACTGCAGGGAATGAAACGAAATTGGGTGACAGGATAGGTTGTCACTCCACTTAAATTCTAGGCTTCAAATTTTTCAAAAATGTTGATTAAATTTTGAGATTTTGCGAAAATTATTTCAATATGCGTCAATATTCGTTCGCGCATCCCATAATTACGACTCAAGCGAATGAAATGATATTACTGAGTGACTCTCTAACCTGTAATAATTTAACAATACATAAAAATTATAACTTCGCTTTCTTTACTTTGGCAACATACTACATCCATTCTGTGTACTCCGCCAAGCTGACGAAAGTTCTTACTTTTTGGAAATTTGCATTCACTAACCCGTCGAGGACGGGTACTTCAGCTAGTATTATATATCCATATTACGAATTATGAAGATGGCTTGAAAAAACTTCATTTTGAGTTTGAGCGCAGATTTCAAGGCCATTCCAACAGAACTGGATATTTTTACCATGCCTTTCAACGTCAATGGTGAAGCAGTGAGGTCGAATTTGCAGCTTGAATGAATTGAGTTGCAATCGAACAATCCTCTCAATCAGTTGTTTCTAAACAGGTCAAAGTTAGAGTTTTACAAATCAATATCGAAAGTAAGTTTCCCAAATTTAATAACTCACGCACAGAAAATCAGTGCTCTGTTTGCTTCATCTTATATATGTGAACAAGTGTTTTCAACTATGAACCTTAGAAAGAATTCATTTAGAAGTAGACCGACAGATGAGCATTGAGCCTCGTTTCTTAGAATCAGTACATCTCAGTTCGAACCTCAATGTGAGGAACTTTTAAAAATGAAATCGCCATTTCATTCATCTCTTAAACATATTTAAATTGTAATACTTGTATATTGTTTTTTAAATTTTAGAAAAATTTATCTTGGCCCGTCAAACTTTTTTTTTTTTTTTTCGATTTTTGGTCCGCGACCGAAAAAGTTTGCCCATCCCTATTTTAAGTACACAAACTGAAATAAGCTAATTGCTCCAAGGGCTTAGAGAAAATTCAGGATGATTCTTTCTAAGCTTAACTAACCACTGTAATAAACGAAACAACGGTGCCTTTCACAGAAAAGTTTCGTAAGGAATTCTTCAATAAGGAATTGGAGAGCAAACATTTTCGAAAGTGACACATGCGGCTAAATTTTTAAATATTTTTTTTTTAAAGTTCCGCTATTGACATAGGTTTATCGCTTATTGTAGTGTATAGTACAGCTTGTAAAGAGACATTCTAAAAATTTTGAAGTGCATGGCATCATTATCTTATTTCTATATATGAATCAAAATCACATGGTTTGTTTCGAACTACACCTTTAAAGTAGAAAACAATCCAAGAAACACAAACACGGCACACTCATGTATTAGGATGCACATTCCAAGCACATGCACATAATGCATATGCAAAGGATAGTATTTAAAACGGTGAAAAACAGTTGGAATATTCTTGGCGCAGATTGTAAAACAGTTTTAGTAGACAATTTTAAGATCGATTTCGATTCCAAAGATGTGTTTTATGGAACAAGAGAAAAAACTACGGCATACTCATGATTAAAGATACACAATATATAGTACTTTAGTGCGTATTTAAAATCCTGAAAGTGTTTCAGATTTTCCCTTTTATTTCTTTTTTGTTTATTCTTACTTTTACTCCAAGAAGATATCTATTTCCGCTTAAAATATTTATTCAAATTTTACTGATTTTTACTGTTATTTTGTACAGTCGCAAAGACGACTGCTCAAAAATAAAAATTTATGTATGCTGAGGATTGCCGGGGTAGGGGGGGGGGGTTCTTCATCGTAAGTTATCTTCTGTTGGAAGGGCGGCAGAATGTTAAAAGTTTGGGAACCGCTGTTTTAGGGATCCGGCACATTTTTTTTGTTAGAAATTAAGCCCTGTCCTACAATATCGTTACACGCAGGTTTCACTGTATAAGCCAAGCAGATCCAACTACTGCTTTCTCTTTGGATTTTATTTCACTTAACACATTTCTGGCTTTTTATAGAACGTCTTTATACAAAGTATTCCATTCTTCTGTTTATACTATAGAGCGTTTTTTAAATGCTATAATGAGGCTCGCATCTTTACATTTCTCAGTTATAATTCTCTTTATCTGTATTCTTCAAGGATTTTTTTTTCCCCTCGCTTCTTGTATTCCTCAAAGAAACAATAAATTCAAAATGGCGAAGGCAAGAAAGAGAAAAAAAAAATTACACGTGCATTGGAATTCACGGAACTGAGAAAAACTTCACAAAACTCGGAATAAAAGACTTCGGAGTTGTTATTTTTTGAGCCACCGTGATTTATAGTTTCGGTCCTCCCAAAAATGACTCAATTGGGTCATTCCCGTATTTAAAAAAAAGCACAAACAAAAAAGTCAGAAACTGCTTATGGAACTTGCGCCATTTTGTTCGCAGTAACAGGCCCGCTAATGACTTCTGCGTCACTCAAGACGTAATTAAAACAAAGGAGTCCCCCTTTCAATTAACAAAAAAAACCTTCCCTCGTTTTCTAATTAATCTCTGGCAGCCATAAAAAGGTTGGCACAGAGACAAACGACGTCCGAAAAATAATAATAATATATAAAAAAAAAACGAAGCAAATATCAACTCCACTTTTACACACAATTCGGCCATTTTCTTATCTTTTATTTTTATTCTTTTTTATTCATGCACGCTTTGCGGTTTGTTTTCTTCACAATCCAACCGAGTGAAAAGTTTTTAAAAATTTTTGCCCAAATGAGGTTTTAACTCTCATTAACACCGATTGCGAAAAGGGGGGGGTGGGGGGGTGGAAAGAAACGAGACTTTTTTCTTTTCTCTCTCTGCCACATAACTTCCTTATAGTAAATGGATACGTTGGCAATTAAAATGTGCAGCGGGCTTTTGTAAAAATAGTGAGAAATGAGGTGGGCGAAAAAAAAAAGGGGAAAAAGATAGAGAAGTGGTTTTAACAAGCAAAAGGGTGAGTTATTCTGCTTTTCTGTTTTTGAAACAAAAGGGGTGAATTTATACATCAAGGAAAAAGCAAAGAGAAGAGTGCTAGGTTTTTGTAATGAGAGGGGGGCCGCCCACAAAGTGCGAAAAAGTCTTTTGAGGTGAAGAGAAGCATCGAGAGTGTTACTGGAGGCTCTTCTTTTAACCCTTTGAGGCGCAACCCTTTCCCAATGCTGAAAAACGGGCAGCCGTTGCCATCGATCGACTGAACGACCCGCAAGAGGGCGGTCGATCGAAATGTGCATCGCGTTCCACAGATCGAGAGACCCTTTTTTGACGACAGCTGGCTGTGGCGGCACAGCCAGTCTGGTACAAGTGTGAAATTTGTCCCCCCTTTGGAAAAAAATTTTGAAGTTTGCAAGTCCTCCCCCCCCCCTAAAATATTTCTGTGGGTGCCCATGGATCGGAATTGTAATTCTGGAAAGCTCGTTCAATTTCATTGACTTAGTTTGCACTATGTGATCACTATCTTTTAATTCAAGTATTTTTTATATATATATAAACTGAAATATTCGTAACAGCGAAGTTTATTGTAACGAGATTTTCAGTGAACACACAACAGTATTTAGAGAGCCATAACCAAATGAATCAAATATATCTTTAAAAAAAAAAGTACAACAGAAATTCACAATTATAATGAAATTTCAACACAACAAATTTTAAAAGCATTGCGGATTGAATCTTTGGTTTTTGGAACACGGAAATTCGTTATTAACTGAAATGTCAATGCCCAAATCAAGAGTTGAAAAAAATTGACCCTAGGTACTTCTTTCAAAAGTTAACGTTCATTATTTATTTATTTATTTATTAACATTTTCAACCAATGTATATATAAACGCTATTTAGTTTTACAGGTATCCAATTTCAACACAATTATAGGCAGATTACTTCTAAAAGAAATATGTGTGGAACATTTGAAATTCAGAGATTTGAATTTGAGATAATGAAATAATGCCATTAAGAATCATTTACAGAAAGAAAAAAAAAACAGTTTCATGATGATTATATCAAATCAAGTTAAAAACAAATAAGTTTAAAACAAACTGTACTCATTTTAACTGTCCTCTTAACGGAAAACTAAATTTAAAAAATCAATTTAAGCACACTTTAAAACGTTAAATATTTGAAGGCATCTTGTCCGTTTATTGGCTAGTCCTTACTTTATACCAGACACTCTAACAATGGTCATATTTGTAGGGGGATACGGAGAACTAAAACTAGGCAAGTACATTAACGTGGCACTGAGGAGGTGGATCACACTGAAAAAAAGGTTCTGTTGATTGAACAAAGTTTTGATTGGCTCTATTTCAAATTCAGCTCAATTTCTATCTGTATTCATCTCTCATATTTTGTTTAAAAAGACAAAAACACTATACCACACTAGTCTTGAAATCCGCTCCCTACACATTTTTGGTCAAGCTGATGCTTCTAAGGCATAGGCGTAGAGTTATATGGGCCCGTGGGGCTCGAGCCCCCCCAATAAATTGTGAATAGGGGCTGAGCCCACCCAATAATTTATCACTCAATACAGAAAACTCATTTATTCTAACATAAAAAAACGTATTCACGCCATTTACAAATGTTTAAAAAAAACCTTTCCTTGTACTTTTAAAAATTTTCTTCTTTTGATATCAATCATGATTTAGTATTCATTGGGACGCCACGTAACGCACAATGTTACTATAAACTGCCCCCGCCAGGTTTTGGTTCATTAAAATCAGACTATGCAATGTAAAGTATGAAATGAAGAAAAGTTCAGATGTGTCTAAAATGGACCATCTCATCGAAAATGATTTTTTTTTTCCTCCTTTGGATTTTTTATTTTGCTTCTATTTTTAACTTATAACATGGTAGGAAGATATAACATGGATACTTACCTTAGGTGTAGAATTCTATGGACCCATAGAGATTGAGCGCCTCCAATAATTGACACTTATATATAGTAAGTCATAGCTGCAAACTACTACGGAATATAACTAGCCACTTTTTGTAAACAATATATTTTTTAATTATTTTTTCCAAAATAGTAACTATAAATCGTGCGCGCAGCACAAAAATTTTGCTACATTTTAAGCAGAAAAATCATGTAGAAAAAGTGGTTCATTCTATTCCGTAGTAGTTGGCAGCTATGAGTAAGTTATATCTAGGTGAATCAGTGGCATAGCCAGAAATTTTTCATGGGGGGGGGGTTACGACTTTTGCAACTCACATATATGTATACGGGTGTATGATAAGGGAGTGAAGAATATACATTTTTTATGGCAAAAAATTCCTCATGGGGGTGGTTATGACCCCCCTACCCCCCTTGGCTCTGCCACTGACGTGAATATATGTGGTTGTGGGGCCCGGCCCCCCCAATAATTTTGAAAACTTTACGCTTTTGTTCTAAGGTTAAAGCTAGTCATTTTACGGTCTTTTTTTGTTTCTCGCGTCAACATCGGTATCGAAAAATAAACGGCACGAAATAGGGGAATCTTCCCTCGTCACTCCGATCAAACTAATATCTTGTGAAACAAAACAAGCCCTATCTGTTTCCATCTTTTGGATAGACTTTTTTTTCCCCCCCAGAAAAGGGGGAGTGGGTTGGGCGATTGCCTTTTTACTTTCTTTCCAGAGAAACTTTTCTAAGAACAGCTAAGTCATCAAAGAAGAAAAATTCCTGGTAACGGAGTGAAAATTCAAAGAAAGTTTTAATTTACGGTTTTTGCGAGAAAAAGAATATAAAGAAGTGAAGGGGGAAAAAAAAAAAGTTTAGCTGACGCAACGCAAGTGTCTGTAACTCTTCTGGTCGCTTAGTTTGTGTAGTTTTTTTCCTGCGACAACAAATGAGACTAAAGTCTTAAGAAAATAAAGACTTGAAAAAAAAAGGGGGGGGGGAGGATTTGGATAAAATATTGTTCGAACTGAAAACGATTTTGTTTTTGAGTTCTTAAAACTTTCTAAACAATGGTTAGGTAGTGGGCAGTATTATTCAGTTTAACTCATTTACAGCAAGTCTTTTTTTTTTTTTTCTTTAAAAGAACTTTTCTCAAACTGGGTGGTTCCAAAAATGAGTTAAGTTGAGAGAAAAACGTCCTGTAAAAAAAGTGAAATGAATGAATTGAAATTTTTAGACATGGACATTTTACAGATAGATATTGGCTCCCTCCCCCCCCCCTCCTTTCTTCGTATATTTGTTCCGTTTTTTTTTTTTTTTGGTAGTTTGTTTTAAGAAGAACAATTGACCACTGCACGATTTATTGGACGGCTTATCGTGATTTTGTGGGCTATTTTAGAGCCGTTCTGTCTGTAGTAGAGACCGGAAGTTTAAGGTCGGTACTGTGTATGACAGGTATATTGTGTAAATGGGCCATTGGGTACAGTAAAATCTCAGTATAACAAAATTCCAGGGACCGAAGATTAAATGAGTAACTCTGAAATATTCTTTATGCCGCGTTTCTTATTATAGCTGAATTTCTGTTCTACGATTGACTTTCGGTAGTTGCATTTTGCTCTTTAATCTAAAAGAATTTTAAAACTAAAGTTTGTAACGAGATATTATGTATTCTACAAAAATACTTGAGGGTCCAATTTGGCTGAATCCTTTCAGACCTAACTGAACAATTTTTTTTAATGAAATAAGGGAAATATATATATATATATGAGACGTCAGATATTTCAAGTAAAGTTTCAGAGTTAAGGCAGGTAATATGGTTTATTGAACATTACATTTAACTTACAATTTAGAATGAGAAAAGGGGAGGGGAAACGGGTACAAGAATCAGCGTGGACTCATGAAGCCGTTCCAGTGGCAGAAGTCCCTCGATTTTCGATGTGCGGGAGTATTTACGCTTACCACACCACGTGGTTTGCGAAGACATAACTCCGCCTCTCTCTTATCTTTGATCGAACCCCACACATTTACCAACATGACCCGCATCCGGGGCTACAAGGGCGTGGGGACACGTGTACATCTAAAGAACTCAGAATCGACGGCCTGATGTCTGACAAATAACAAAATAAATAAAACATAGCTCGAGAGCGCGCGTGGCAAGTATGACAGGAAAGCAAAACTTACAGTGAAAGTACCCGCTTGAACAATACCCAAACTAGTAAAACCCAAATTACCTTTTTATACATTACATATATATATACATTTCTTTCGGTAACAGAGATTCGGTTTGTAATTAAAAAATAAAATTAAAAATCGTTATTAAAAATCCTTCGAGGAAAATTGGTTTTTCTTTATTAACACAAATTAGGGCATCCATTCCGTTCTATAGTATATGTAATTTTTGTGACTTCGAGTTGTGGACTCAGAGTCTGAAAGATGGTAAAGACGCGCGGCAGTGATCCTCTTTCTGCGGCCAGCGTTGCTTCCTGACTTTGAAGGATCCTCCATGACTCAGATCTGGCGAAGCTTTTAGCTTCCACGTTACTATTCGATAACAACTTTTTAACGCACATAAAAAGCTAGAATCCCACAGAAATATTTTCACACAAAGCTCCTCCAACAGAATTGTTGTTGGTCAATCAATTTTAAGCGATGAATCATTCAAACATATGTTCCCAATGGAAGCTCCATCGAATGCGCCGTTTCAACGCGAGCGCACTTTCAAGAATTTCCCTCCATAGGCCATCCTGTAAAAGAAATTCTGGGTCGTATCCCGGTAGAAAAATTACCCTATACACACCCAAATCAAGACAGGTCTCGCGACGGTGGTTTATAACCTATATACCCAATTGGAGCTCCATCGAATGCCCCGTTTAGATGCTATCGTGTTCACTCACATACACACACAAACACACATATATATACATCTCGTAAAAATAGCATCCATGAATTCAGAAGACCTTCAAACGTGTCCACACGCTTAAATCTATTGATTAAAACTAACACTCCTTTATTGATTCAATTTCTTATCGGCTGATTTAAATCCTTTTACGCTAAAAAATACTCATTCAAGACAATAATTTGTTATCTCCTCAATTCCCCTCCATGCTCAGGATTCGCTCGTTTCTATTATACTCCATTTTTCACTAAAATCTTGTCTATTTGAGAATTCTGTCTCTCCCCCACGAAAGATGCGTAGTAAGGTATCGTATTACTATCACGTGACCAACCCTCTTCAACGGAAAACCGTACATAGTCACCACAGACAACACAGCGCGGGAATCCTGGCTTGCGGCGAGCATCGAAGAGCAAACATGTCGTTATCAAAATATGAATTAAGAGAGTTTCTAAAGAGGATACCCGATGATACTTTAGAATGAATGTATTCGCTGGTGATAATTTTATTTTATATCCGAATACCAAATGCATCTTTTTCATATTCAGAGTTGTGAAATAAATTCAACCTACATGTGGAGAGGATGCTTTCGGTAAAAATTTTGTTTTAATGGACATAATTTCTTACGATTGGATTATAAAAATCTCGTCGCTGTTGTACAAATGAAGTTATATCTTCAGTCAAGTGAGTCAGTACTATTTTACCTTTTTCATGTCAATAAATTGGGTTGCTTCTTTCATTGAATCTCACAGCTCGTTTAACCATGATTGCATTTGTGTATTCTGACTGTACTGTGAATTCGTTTTATAACGAGAGACTATAGTGAAATTATATTCTATTTATTAAAAAATACTTTTTTATAGTGTATTAAGATATGTGTAATGTATTTGCCTTTATTTAAAATTTATTTTCTCGGGCTTATAATCCTAGATGACAGCTCTGATAATAAAAAATGAAGAAAACGAATCATTCAATAGATTAATCAAAAACAGCAAATTTTCATGACACCCTTTTTCTAGCTTAAAATAATAATCTTAATGGAGTACAGATATATTAATTAAAAAAGGTGATTTTGTAAAAACGCTCATTCTATAGCTTCAATAATAATCATAATGGAGTACAGTGATATGAATCAAAAACGGACAGACACTCCTCATTTTGGATTATTATTTAGCCTAAATGGAGCTTTTGTAGAATGCTCAAAAATTGAGAATTTTTCGCTCCATTGATTTTTGTCGATGAATGGATCAAATTTGACTCCATCGGGAGAATGGCTGTTTGAAGTCAATAATTGAGTAAGAATGTACTCCGTTTGATTATTATTTTACTCAATAGATTTAAGCGTGCATACACCCAAGTCTCGAAGTCAAATTTTTTCAGGATGACAATACTTTCCTTACAGGGTACATGTTCGGAAAGTAAAAATGTAAAATAAAAAATATTTTCAATTCTAATTTTTCTACCTATTTCTAGATTGGGGGGGGGGATTATAAATTAAATTAGATTCCCTCCCTCTGAAAAAAAATTCTTGCTGCGCTACTGTCCCGATTTCACGCCATTCATTCGTCATCAGATTTTTATCATTGTTCAGACATTGGGTTTACTTATTTACGTTCGTATTTCGTGCATCCATACCCGAAAAAATTTCGTAGTAAACCAAAGAAGTGAGCCCGTCTCCGTGACTCATAAGAGCTCAAACAAATCCTGGATTATTTTCGTATATTTTCTGTATTCCTGTAGCTTTTAGCTATTCATTTTAAAATCTGTTCAAGCTGATCTTAATTTCTAAAACAAAACGAATTTAAATAAATTTTATAAAATGATTACAAAAAGTAAGAAATTCTGGTTTGTCAAGATCCAGGTATAGGCCGTCCCCTCTCGGGGCTTCGGCAAGGGAGCTTCCCCCTTCGGGGCCCCTTAATGAGGAATTGAGAGGGAATAGAATATTAGAATATGCAATATTTCGAAATTAGGCTTACGTGCCTAAAAATCACATTTTACTATTTTCGAGCCTCGGGGTTTCATTTGACCGGTATTGGTTTTCATGTGTATTGTTATAGTTTTTCTACAGAGCTACGACAAACTCTTTTACATTATGGCGTATGGGGAGAAATTCTTGAAAGTGCGATAACGTTTATTTAAATGCTGGGTCATGATCTTAATCGTAAGTGTTCGGAAAGTCGAGTGGAGTCACTCCAGATTTTTTCTTATTTTCCTTTGTATTACATGAATCATAATGATCGTTCATTGCCTACCTAAAACAAGACAAAAGAAGCAGTTTTCAGGTTGGTAATTCTTGACAATTCTTAATTTAGTAGATAAAGGGTTAAGGCTTAAGGGTTTTGTAGATAAAGGCGCAAGATTACTGGGCAACAAATAATCAAATTATTCTGATTATAAAGTAGTTTATTGTATTGGGGGCCTCTCCTGGACCTCCCCCTTGGTCCAGGGACCCTCGGCAATCGCCCATCCTCCGATGTGGCCAGTCCGGCCTGACTATAGCCCAGATCCACAGAATTCGAAGTCTTTCCTAAAGTCCAACGATCTTCTACAGAGGCAAATTATTTGTCTGAATTAGCAAAATTAACTCGAGCTAATGAATCCTGCGCTACTCGGAAAGGGGAGGGGGATATCGATTTATACTCTCCCCCCCCCCTCCACTCCGATTTCTTAGCAACCATTCACTTTGAGATTTTTTCTTTGTTCAGAAATTTCTTTTACTTATTATCTGCTTTTGCATTTTATGTATCTATGGCACCCGTGGCGGATACAGAAATTTTTTTGGGGGGAGGGGCTAAATTTTTAGAAACGCTTTCGCCCGATTAAAATGCACTATAAATCAAAATTTTAGTCTAAACCAATGTGCATGCTTTCGGAGGCCCTGATTACTTCACAGGCCAACTAGGCCACGCCCTAGGGCCTCCAAGTTTTAGGGAGGCCCCAAAATTATTAAAATAGTTTACGTTCTATTCCTAAACGAAATGAGTTACGCTAAATTTTGAACAGTAATGAAAACAGATACAGAGATGCACTTTGGCAACCCATATTGCTGTTTACACTCTATTCAGGGATAAAACAAACCTCATGTTAAGACCCCAAGAGTATTCAATGACATGAGGTCATTTGATTCTGCAGCATAGCTTCTACATTAAAAGCTAAAAATGTGTAAACTTTATGCAGGAGAGAGTTGGTAGCTAAAACACCCCCCTCCTCCCCATGTATAAAATTGCGAAGAAATGCTGGTATCTTATCATTGTAAGTGGTATGACCAACAAGAAATGCCCGCACTGGGGCCCCACCAAAGCGCTTGGCCTAGGGCCTCCGAATGTCTTAGTCGAGCTCTGGAGGGGCTAAGTTATAAAATAGGATCATTATAGCTATTTAAAGTGTATGATAAAGCAGAATGTTACCCTTTAGCAATCTCGTTTGGTGAGGGCTGAAGCTCCCTAGCCCCTTCCCTGGATCTGCTACCTATGGGCGACCATATCTATAAGCTGGAAGTACCCCCCCCCCCCTAGTTTCTGTATTACCCATATGATTTACCTATTTGTATAACCTAGAAGTGGTTCAACACATATCTCATAGCATTTCTCCCAAGAAGGCAGTGTGCCTTAATGACTCTAATAAGCCCTAACAAATCCTTTATTATTATCACGCATTTGCTGTATTTATACAGCTTTTAACGATTCCCCAAAAGTCGTAACTTCAATGGCTATTGAAATCTGTTGAAGCTGATCTTAGTTTCTAAAACAAAAATAAATAATTAAATAAATAAATTATTACAAAAATTAAAAAATTACGTTGCAGCTTATAACACAATTCATTACTTACTGTACTGTAAGTAAAACGTTTCTTACCACTGAAGGATGTCTATTAATCAAATTAATATCAAGAGAAACAATGACGAGCGGTTTAAACAGTTTTAGTTGAAAATATGAAAAATTCACTGAAAAAAAAAAAATTAAAAAACACAGATGAGCTAAAGCTTCCTGAGTTACAACTCCCAAGCAAACTAAATGCTGGATTCCACTCTACGGTGAATTCATTCCGTTGATTTATTTTATTAGAACTCTTATTGAACTCCAGCCAGTTTACTTCTGAATGCGCCCGTGGACCACTACTGCCATCTATCGACAAATCTGTCAACTATCCTTCAGAAAACGGCAGGAGTAGAGACATTATGCAGTAGAGCAGCGTTTCTCAACCTTTTTTGGTTGACGGCACACGGAAATATCTAGAATTATTGGCGGCACACCTTAATATAAAAATTGTACTTGGTTGTATCTCTCTAGTCTAAAAAAAAGTAAAGGCCGCTGGCGCTGTCAAAGCTTGTTGGCCTATCTCCTCCTAAACCGTGGGGATTGGAGTTTCGACTAAGGTGCCCATAATTCGAAAAATTCCGAGGAACCTGCTAAGCTGAATTAAATTTCGAAAATCGAATTATTTTAGAAGTTATTAATAAAAAACTGAAAAAATAAACCGAATGGTTGCCAGATTGGGCATAAAATCATTTATGCCTTTCCAACAAAGCGTTTCCAAGTATGTAGTATCACGTGAAATTGTCGAACATGAAGTAGAAATACACCCATTTTACGCCAAAATTAAAACTATATGAAATAAGTAACTCAAAATGTGTTACACAAAATTGACCATTTTCAAATAGTCAGTTCGCTTAGACAACAGGAGTTTAGAATGAGCGATGATTCGTTTTTCCAAAACAGAATAACTAATATCTTGAAAATGAAAAATAATTAAAATGCAGATTATTTTAAAGCCGGTTCGGTCCACCTGGATTATTGGCTAGCAGTAGAAATATTGGGCGGCGTTCACTATGCCATTATAGCAGTCACAGTACACTTTGGATATTGGCTAGCGCGACGAGATGGTATCATTCGCGGTGCTAAGTACGCCCATCTGCAAACGATTATGTAAATGAAAATATGGATAACGGTTTTCCCGTAACCTTAAATGAACAGTCATTATAGGTTGTGAGCATGTGTCAATGGCCAAATAATGAAAAGTCGCCATCGGTGGCAAGCTATGTTCTGATTTTATTACGCTTTAGCTCCTAATTAATATAAATTTTGAATGGCAATATTAAATATTGTTTTTCTGAGGAGTGCCAATAATTTTTCCAGCGATTATAAGCGGAGTCCGCACTCCAGGTGGAGTATAGCTCAGGACCCGTACAACACGGATTCCCATAACAAAATATCTTCCGTGTCATGAGGGGCAGGGGGTCTACTGTAGTGTGAAGTTTAAATTTTTATGTATCAATGAACATGCAAGAACCATGAAATGCGTAGCTCAGTAACATTCTATCTGATCCAATCTTCGGGTTTTGTTTGTTGAAATTGTGTCTTTTTTCGAATAAGCCTGATTAGGGGCCGAATGCCTCATACGAAAAGCGAGCGTAGCGAGTCTGGGGGCCTTGCCCCCTAGTGATACAAAAAAATTGATAAATATAACTGCATAAAAATTATTAATGTTAAAAAAAAAAACAATGAGAGGAATGAGCCAATTTTTGCATGGGTCTTGCTGCAAACAGCTCTTTCAAAAATCGGCAGAACGGTTTTCCCTGCTATGAAATAAAAGTTTCGCACTTCATACTGAAACAGTGAAAGTGAACAAGACAGCCACATGATAAATAGAAAATATATTACTGATACGACACCACGCAGTTTTAATAATTTTTCAAAAACTTTCGCGGCACGTTAGAAAATCTCTCGTGGCACACCAGTGTGCCGCGGCACACAGGTTGAGAAACACTGCAGTAGAGGATGATACATTCCCCCACAAGAGGAGCTGATTTTTGAGAAGAGCTTGTTTGTCAAAAACGAAATGAACAATGGAGTCATGTAGCTTTTCTTTAATAATTACATTGTTCCATTCTGCATCTCGTAATTTTTTTTTGGGAAGGGGGGTGGGGTTACGTATGAAAATTATCTTCTTTTCATCTGTTAATTAAAATTTTCTTATTAACTTGGGAAAATTTAATGCAAACAGAAAAAGGCTATTGTATCGATGTACAATGAAACTTCTATGAGTGACCACCTCCATTCAGCGACCCCCTTCTCCAACGACCCACCTGTTTGTTTGTGTGATTACGGCAGGGGGTGGACGCGAGACGAGACAGAGATATACAGCTCTTTTGCGAGACGAGACACACATTTTTAACATTACGATATAGGGATTTTTGCGAGACGAGACAAAGGTTTTCGGCTATTTTGCGAAACGCGAGACTCCTATTTTTCGTCTCGCGTCTATCCCTAAGCGGCAACGCTACACTAGGGCGATCGGCCAAGGATGGGGGTGAGGACTTTCTAAGGGGTTCTAACGCTTATTCACGTTACATCTGAAGAAAACCTACCACAACTCCAGACCTTTAGATCTACAGTCGCGCGATGGACCCGAACCCGGGATCTTCACACTTAAGCCGTCTTCCATATTCAATGACATAACCACTGTGCCATGGTGAGGCCAATCCCATCTTTTTAAAGACACCGATTTCTTACTAATCTACTGAATGTTCAAAGATCCTCTAGAAGAGACCACACAACCCTCTATAAGCGACCAGACCCGGTTCTTTATCCTCAAATTTTCTAGCTCTTTTACGGAAGTCAAGTCAACAAAAACCACGTTTCAAAACAAGTCGCTCTACTGTAAACATGAACAGCATGTGATGTTCACATCCCGCACAAATCTTGTAGGTTAGAGAAGAGATAAGAAACCCGTGATAATACCAATAGAGCAGCGTATTAATGTGATCAAGTCACACGCAGTGTGTGGTAAACGCAAAATGGTTGGTTGTGGGCAGAGGCGTAGCCACGGCGGGAGTTAGGGGGGTCATAAACCCCCCCCCATGAGGAATTTTTTGCCATACAAAATGTATATTCTTCACTCCCTTATCACACACATGTATGCATATATGTGAGTCGCAGTAGTCGTAACCCCCCCCCCATGAAAAATTTCTGGCTACGCCCCTGGTTGTGGGAAAACCCAAAATGTAAATAGATTTTATTATGGCAAGTTCAGAATGCAGGAAGGATATCAAGGTAAATGCTTTTTTGTCGGTTGTAAAAATATACTTAATGTAACTTATGGACGGACTCACATACACGAAAGCACTTTTATCGATTTTCATAACTTTACTAGCTGCGTACCCGTTCTCCGCACGGTGGGAAACTCATATTTTCCTTACACATATATAATTCGAATTAAACCTAATAATGCGGAATCTCAAAACGTGAAGACTAAAAGTTCACGTCATGAGTGCAAATTTTAGACTATTGCAACAGGACAAAAAAACTACGTCAATGTGACTGGTGATCAAAAAAGAAAGAACTTTATGGTATGCAGACAAAACTTTTCTCTGTCGAAAAATGCCCGATATCTACATCATATAATTCTCTTTGTGAGGTTTAATTTATAGCATTAATATATTGTATATACCACATAAATAACATTACATGATGTTGACAACAATTTTATCTTGCATTTTTCAAAGCGTGGACAATGCATTAGCGCAGTTATGTTACACACGACTTTATTAAATTTTACCTAAATTAAGAAACCTACATGAAACAATGAATGCATCATTTACGTTTAAAAGCCAAAAATGTACCCTGCTCCGATGAAAATCCTGTCGCTTTTGTAAATGAAAACGTTCTTGATGTAACTTCTGAGAAAAAGCTTATTACCCTTATTGAACTCTTAATGCAGTATCAAACTTGTTACATAAAAGTGACGTTTATTTCACTGTCAATTCGCTCTAAATAAATAACTAATTTCATTTTTCATTTGTTACAGATTACAGTAACCCCTTTATAACATGGGTCTACAACACGAATTCTTCGAACACGACGAAAACATTACGATCGTTTTCGTGTAACACGTTAAAAGAGACTCGTACAGCACGGTGAAATGAGACATATGTTCTGATATTATGACGCCTTAGCTCCTGTAATTAACATTCCTTTTGAATGGCAACACCAAACATCATTGCATTTTTACGGAGTGCGAATAAGTTTTGCCGCGATTATACCGCGCAGTTCGTACTCCAGGTGGAGTATAGCGCAGGACCCGTACAACACGGATTCCTATAACACGGAACGTATCTACAATGTTAGGGAATCTAGTTGCATAGTGTCAAATTCAATACTTAAGAAAATTCTGGGTTGCCGTATTTAGTAATATTTCATCTCACCTTGGTGGCCGAAATGTATTAAAACCAAATACCCGAACTGTATCAAAAGTAAAATTTACTAAAAGAAAAATTTTAAATTTTGTATAACCCTCAGAACAACTTCGGAGTTTGCCATCTATGACGGTTTTACATGACGTGACAACATGTGCTTGCGTACAGTGGCGTAGCCAAGGAGGGGATAGGGGGTCACAACCCCCCAAGCGGAGTTTTTTGCCATACAAAATGTATATTCTTCACTCCCTTATCGCACACACGCAGAGGCGCAGAGAGCCAAGTCGGGGCCCCGGGGATAAAATCTTTGGAGTCCCTTTGCTATCCAGAAATCCTTTTGCTGTCGTATTTTCAATCATTTATACCTTATTAAAATTATTAATCATTTAAAGAAACTTTAAATTGATAGTAACTGGAAAATAATGAATAGAATTAGAAGTATAAATTTAAAAGAGTATTATACTTTAATAAACATCCATGCTCTAAAAAATACCAAAATTTTGTTTTGAATTTTTCGTCACCTCCATAGAGAAACTGTATTTGAAACATTAACATTTTTGCATGGCATGTTTCCACAGTATTGAAAAAATTAATACTTTTATTCATACTTCCATGCTAGCAGGCAGCCAAAAAAATTTCAGAAGGCCAAAAAAGTGGAAATTTCAAAATTTCTCATTGAAAGTCTTGATCTTTAACATTGTGTTAAGGAAAATTCAAAATTTCAGAGGTTGGGTGGGCCCATAGTCTCTCCTCTGTACCTTGCTTCCACTATTTAACAATGTGTCTCGGGAAAAAAATTATTTCTTGTTAAATAAATTTTTTCTACTTTTAGTCATGGCAAACCATTGAATAACACCGTCAATGTCTACTTTTCTTACAAAAAAAGACTCAATCACTAACATTCCTCGTTTTTGTCAAGTGGGTGGTTTATGCTATAGCTGGCTTTTTTTAATTTCATTCAAAAATTAATTTGAAACATCTGGGAACATAATCTGAATTCGGACTTTTTTTTTTTTTTACAAAATTGACAACACACAATTAAGTATCATATAAACAGCAAAAGCGGAGCCCCTTCACAAGCTGAGGCCCTGGGGATTTTTCCGCTGCTCCCCCTCCCTCTCTGCGCCACTGCACACACGTGTACATATAGGTGAGTTGCAGTAGTCGTAACATTCCCATGAAAAATTTCTCGTTACTCCTGCTTAATCAATATACTTCAGGATCGGAATCTCCGCAGTAAAAAAATGTTCTAAAAAATGTGACACCAGAAAATTCTGATTAACACAATGGGGTTACACAAATACGCGCCGGACATACGCTCTTGCTTCCGGAGGAGCAAATACATTAGAGGGTATGTGCTGCTCCGGATAATCTGCCTGCAAAACTGCAAAAATGACGTGAAAAATGACATCCACACTCGAAGGAAATAAACTATGTAGAATTGCATAAAAACTTCGATTATTTTTAAAGTGCGAGTCTGTTACAGTTCTATTTGTTTCACAATTGATGCGTTTTCACTTTTTCGATTCTTAAAAGCTGTAGAAATGAGTGGTTTCACTTAATTGTAAAATTTAACAACTTAAGTGGCAACAATGGATTCCGTTGCTACGGAAACTATAGCAATGTTAAAAATAGAACATGAAATGAGTTATTCATCTTTACTTTGCTAGAACTGCCATATTGGCGAAATTAACACCGCCAGTCGATGGCAAATAGCTCAAACCACAAATTAAACTTGACACTAAAGGCAATACGCAATACTCTGTTTGGCGCAATAATAAAAAAAAATATCTATGCATACGCTAGTGACATCGGCTCATCTCAATCGTGGAATGGAATTAATAATACGTACAGAGTTGCACTACATTTGAATATTTTTCGGAAACTTTGCTAAGAAATGTACAAAAGTAGGAATCAACAAACATTTCAATTCGTAAAACAAAAAATATATTAGACAATATTAATTACGCCTTTCTAACAGCTTCTAGTAAAAGAAACTTCCGTAGCGCTGCTTTAACAAATAAGAATCAATTATTTATTACACAGTACGTCGATCGCCACATGCCAACATTCACCATTTTGCAAGATTTTTTTGTTTTCAGGGAATCATTCGAAGCATTGATTTATCAGCAATCAAAATGGGAAATAGTTATCTATCATTTATATGGTTCCATCGCCAAAATTTAATGCAGGCATATTATTGATAAGTAGCAGTTATTTAAATTATTATTAACTACTAGCTGAAGTACCCGTTCTTCGCACGGGAATGAATGGACTTTTTGATATTAATATTTGTTGTGATTACTATTTATTGTAATAAAGAGATATAGCAAAATGGATATCGCGTTATATTGTGTTCAATAATCATGCATACTGAATTTCAAGGCAATCGTTTTTACGGTGCAGAAGGCGATGCGGCGTAGCACAATCTACTGGCGAGTTTTAGCAAAACGGATGCGGCAAAAATATTCTTCGCATTCAGATATCGATGTATACGAATTTTCATGACGATCGGCTGAATAGTCTTGAAGTTCATGTGTTGACGCGACATCTAGTGTCAAGTTATAGGAAAATGGATCGTGCCAAACTCTTCCCCGTGTTCGAATATCTATGTATACCTATTTTCATAGCGATTATTCGCACAGTCAAGAAGTGATACACTGCAGGGCCATCTAGTGGTTAATTAAAGTAATGATTTGCTACAGCGCCGTCATGTGGCAAGTTATAGCAAAATGGATAACGCCAAAATATTCTCATTGTTCAAATAGCTATGTATACTGATTTTCATAGCCACCGTTTGAATGGTAAAAAATTTGGCCTGCTGCAGCGTCATCTAGTGGCGAGTTAAAATAATAATGCATTGCAGTGCCATCTAGTGGTGAGTAACATCAAAAGTAACGCAGTTAGAATATATTCTTCGTTCTCAAATGTGTAAGTATAAAAAATGTTATGCCGATCAGTCGAAAGGTATAGAAGTTGATGCGTTGCAGCGCTATTTAGCGGTAAGTTACAGCAAATGGATAGTGAAAAATATTCTCCGTGTTCTAATATTCGCGTGTACCAAATTTCATCGAAATTTGTTGGACGATATTCGCATAGCAAACGGCTAAACGGAATAGAATTCGACGTTCTGCTGCGCCACCTAGTGAAAAGTTAGAGGAAAACGGATAGCATAAAAACCTTCTCCATGATAAAAGACTTAGGTGAACCAAATTTCATGGTGATCGGTGAAACGGTGCTGGAGTTTTTCAACCTCCTACACACATACCAACATTCATTTTTATCTATAACCAGTCTTATTATACGTATATACCAGTCTCAAGTAAAATCCAGTTTCAAATCTAAGCCTCGCCAAAGTGCCAGCATACGCCATTTTGCAAGAGTTTTTTTCAGGGAATCATTCGAAGCATTGACTTAGCAGCAATCAAAATGGGAAATGGTTCGACGTGGAATCCCTTAATACAGCCGCATTTTTAAAATTATCAACTATAACATGTTTTATTCATCGTTACCTCGATGTACTAAATGCGAAGATTTCAATTTTCTGAAATTTGACGGATTTCCCCCAAGTTAAATCAATGTACTCAATTGGCGAGAATTCTGAAGCTACATCGCTTGAAATGCCCTTATAACTGCATTATTTGTGCACGGATAGTTAAAATTTAATGCTGTATTCTAAGAAAACCTATACACTTGTTTTCAAAAATGCTATTCCCTTAAGCTCTCAGTAAATTGAGCCAAAAAGCCTAAAACTGTGCAAACCGCTAGAACTCACACTCTAAAAATCGGCCTATCAGCCATTTTATGGCCCATATTTTTCGCTGATAGGCCGCCATTTTTCGCCAAACTAAAAAAAATTACATATTAGTCTCGGATATCTTCGATCCTCATTGTTTTGCGTATAAAACATTTCATTCCTGCTCTCATTTCTTCTGCGCACACGATATTATAATTAAAAAAAATAACCTAAAAAAATAAACTAAAAAAATCATTATTATTCTTTTATTTTTACTTTAAGAATTTAAAACATTTTATTCGGCAAAATCGCCACACATGGCAACCAAGATGCTTATTTCACACACTTTTTTCACTACAGGGGTTAATATTACGTAAAGCTTTCTGCGTGGAGAACATAAAAAATCTCTTAAATTCCGGGAACGGAAATTAAGAGAACCCTTCAGGAGGAAAACGTTTTTAAGTGGAGTTTCAAAGTTTTAAAGTGGACTATCATTTATTCTATATTATTTTACATATCTGTGTAAAATTTCAGGCTGACAGGTCCATTTTTGTGGAATTGTATACTACCCAAATCAACAAATTGACAAACAGAATTTCATTTTTATTTATAAGATAACCTACGCTTGTTTTTAAAAATACCCTCTCATTAAATTGCGCCAAGCGCTAGAATCATAGAAAATCTGACACACTTTCAGATTTTAAATACGCACTAAAGTGCTAGATATAAAAAGAGTTATAATCCATGGGTCTTCCCTATTTTCGTTCCTTCTTTCATTAAGTTGGAAAGTGTATCATTATTCATGAGTGTGATTAAACAAAATTAAAATTGATATTTCTAACATCCTTTTTTCTGGATGTAATACATTAGATGCAGAAAAGCTGCTCTGAAAAATGCACAATTCCAACTGAATGAAAATTTCAAAAACTTATACGCAGGTGTATTCATAACCCAAATAGCAGACGATTAAATTACGATAAATAGCGCCAAGCGTTAGAATCCTCCTCAAAATCGCGAGAATGCTGAAGATAGATCGCTTGAAATCCCTTAATAACTGCATTATTTTCGCAGGGATCATTAAAATTTAACGCTGTATTCTAATAAAACCTTTGTACTTGTTTTCAAAAATCCGTTTCCTTAAGCTCTCAGTAAATTCGCCAAGCCGGAAACTGTGCAAACCGCTAGAACTCACTTTCTCGGCATTTGAGCCATTTTATTTTTTCGCCAAACTAAAAATTTTAACATATTAGCCTCGGAAATCTTCAATTCTTATTGTTTTGCGTATAAAACATTTCATTCCTGCTCCGATTTCCCATGCACACGATATTATAATTTAAAAAAATATAACCTTACGAATATAAACTAACAAAAAAAATCATTATTATTCTTTTATTTTTACTTTGAGAATTTAAAACATCTTATTCGGCAAAATCGCCACGCATGGCAACCACGATCCTTATTTCACAATTTTTTCACTACAGGGGTTACAATTACGGAAATCTTTTTGCGTGGAGAACATGAAAAATCTCTTAAATTCCGGGAACGGGTGGACTTTCAAAGTTTTAAAGTGGACTATGATTTATTCTATATTATTTTACATATCTGTGCAAAATTTCAGGCTGATAGGTCCATTTTTGTGGATTTGTATACAACTCAAATCCACAAACAAACAAATAAACAAACAAACAAACAAACAAACAAACAAACAAACAGAATTTCATTTTTATTTATAAGATAACGGGTTTTAATCACCGTTAACTACCATGTACAAAATGCGAGAATTTCAATTTTCTGAAATTTGGCGGAATTCCTCTAAATTAAATCAGTTTACTTAATTTTTGGTGAAAATTCTATAGATCGTTTAAAATCACCTTAATAACTGCATTATTTCTATATGAAACATCGAAGTATAGCGTCGTAAAACTTATACTTGTTATTAAAAATACTATTTCGTTACGCTCTCAGTAATTTGCGCCAAGCCCAAAACTGTAGAAATCGGTAGAACCTACTACTTTCTCAATCGCCAAATGATAGGTATGATTTTAAAATCGCCAAATGAGCCATTTTTTTCCGGCCAAACTAAAAAATATACATATTAGTCTCTGAAATCTTTCAATCCCTTATTCTTTTACACAAAAACATTGAATTCCAGCTCTGATTTAACATGAACGCAATATTTTAATTAAAAAATAACTTTGTAAATAATCTAAACAGAAAAAAATCATTATTCTTTTATTTTTACTGCAGGAGTCTAAATAATTTAATAAAATAGCCAAACATGGCAACCTCGATGCTTATTTCTCACTTTTTTGACTACAGGGGTTACAATCGCGGAATTGCGGAGAGCAAAAATTAGCGTTTTTGATGGGGTTTTTTATCAATATCTCCTAAACTAATTCGAATTTCGAAATTTAAATTAGCGGAGGTTCTTTCTCGAAATTTTCCGAATTCGTGGATACTTCGTTCGAAACACAACTCCTAGCCGTTTAGGAGGAGATGATGCTACACACACACACACACACACACACACACACACACACACACACACACACAGACGCGCACAGATTTTAATAGTATAGATTTTTATTTATTTTTTATTTATTTATTTTTTTTTAGGAAATCCTGAAACTTTTGATCAGCTTTTTAACGAATTAAACCGCGCAATTTAATGCAATACGTATAAAAATATAGGAAACAGTCTGTGTTCCTTCAAAAATCTCAAAATCCACCCATTCATACCATTTTTAAACAATTTTTTGCTATTTTCAGCTCCATTTTATATCAGAGTGAAAAAAGTGTAATTTGCGCGACAAAATGATCTGTTGCAGTCGAACGCAACATTTAAAAGAACTTTTCTAGAAGAACCTGATATTCCATTTTGGCATGTAATAAAAATTAATCTGTAGTTTATTTATTTTAAGTGCACGAATATTCGTCGTATTGAGTACACACCCACTTTTGTCATTTTTTTTTTCTTCTCCTAGCGCCCGTTGTCGTTTCCTCCTCAACGGGCTTCGACTTCTAATACTGTAGACATGGGATTGAACGTACTCTTACGGGACCTGAAAATATAGTACGTTACAGCCGAAGTACCTTATAGGCAATACCACCGGTATGATTCAATATGGCACAAAAAAAGAAAGTGAGCTGATCATTTCACTGTTATATGCGTTTTAAAAAAAAGTCTGATTTTCTAAAATTTAAGTTAAATAAAAGACAGAGAAAATTCTTTATTACAATTTTATTGCGATGAATAATCTGTCATTTTCTGTTGTTCTAAAGGGGCAGAGGCTACTTTAAAAATACCGTTTTGGCTATTCATAATAGACTTTTGTAGAGTCTCTGCATCATCACTACAGCATTCACAAAATCGTGATGCTGTTTCTGCAGCATGGAATGCGTCGGGTAGGTTCGGTATAGGCTCCTCTGTTTCTTCTTCACCATCATCAGAATCATTATAGAGAGGGCTTTTCAGGAGGCATTGACAGGGATGAATGACACATAAAAACCATGATCTTGTTCTGAGCCCTACCGGGCAGGAAAAAAGATAAAGGATCGCTCCCTTCATTCATACACCAGTCATCTCGCTAGAGAATCCGAAAACGGACAACGAATGTTCTTGAAAGAACTGAAATTTCTGAGAAAAAGGAAATGAAATGCTTAAGAAAAGCAACATTTTATTTCTGGCTGTGGTATAAAAAGTACGTTATAGCCGAAGTACGTACTTTTGCTAAGTACCCCTAATAGCACAACAGTCCCCTGTGACTGAAATGTGACCACACAATACTGTCACAATAGAGTTGCAAACAGTCGCCGCGACTCCGCAGCAAAGTCACGCCAGAGTCCCTATGTCCTCTCGCTGTGTAGTCGCATTGCGACCGTTCAGAGAAGTCACGATGAGACAGTTTTGCGACAGCGAAAAAATTCGGGGAAAAAGAGTTACCGAAAATATACACCAGATGGCAGCACCAAACTCTCAGGCAAGAAGAAGTTGAAGTCCAGAATCGAACCAGGGATCTAATGGTTATTAGCCCAGCATCTTACCGCAACGCTGTGATTACCGTGCTCGGGAACCTTTAAAAGTAAACTGGCGGCTGCAAAAGCCAGTTCTGACGGCTTCTTTTGGAAATTTAAAATTTTTCTGGGAGTATTTTATAAACGAGTTTTATACATAAATATATATATTTATTTTTAAATAATATAAAAAATATCATTATTTTCAGGAGATAATGTGCTGTTTTATTTAGGTATTCATCCGAAAAAAACTAATGATTTATTGAAATTTTTTATTCGGTTATGAAATAAATTTGTAATGTGCGACATGTGAGGTTTGATATATATTAAGGTATGAGGGATAAGATTTATATTTTTGCTATATTTTGCCTAAAAGGGATTTCATATAAAAATAAATAAAATTAATTGGAAAAACATGCATTAGATAAAATAAATAAAGTATTTTTGACTTAGACCCATAGTTTTATCTCAAATTTTTCGTAGTGGAACTTTCAAACATACCAGAGACGTATTTAAAGGGGGAGGGGATCTGAAAACTTAAAGCAATTATTAAAAAACAGCAATTTTGAGACATTTGTATTTACTTTAGTAACAATAAGGTTGAAAATACCGGATAGTCCCTCCCCCCATCCGAAATTTAAACCTTACATACGCTATCGAAACATATATGCCATGGGGATATGAAAGAAATTAATTAATTTTTCTCACAGATACTTAGTTTTCACTTGTGATTAGAACTCTTAACTCTAATATTTTTAAGAATAATATTTTTTTATAAATAATATTGTTTTGTTTAAACGAAATAATCTAAAAGTTAATAAATTAAACTAAATTCCATTACTACATAACTGCGAGGTTTTATTGAATTACTATTTTCGGATTTATTTATTAAATGTTTCAGGAAAGAAATTGTCACAAAATATTAGAAAAAATGAGTATGTATCCAAAGTCGCAAAAGCGGCCAGTGTGACGTCATTTTGAAGTCCAAAAAAATCAGTAGTCGCAAAATAGTCAGACAGTGACTTCACAGTGGAGTCACTGAGCGACCAATCACATACTAGTCACATGGTGACTTCACAGTGGAGCTACTGAGCATCCGATCACATACTAGTCAGACAGTGACTTCACAGTGGAGTCACTTAGCGACCGATCACATACTAGTCACATGGTGACTTCACAGCGACGTCACCTGGTGACTGGTCACAAATAAACTTCACAGTGACCACACAGTAGAGTCACATCACTCACAAATCACAATGTGAGTAGTATGTGACAGTCCTGTGACAATTGTGACCCTCTGTGACGTCACAGCGACTCTTTTGTGACCATCTGTGCTATTAGGGACGTTTGAACCGAAGTTAAATAATATAATAAATATAGGACTTCCATCGGGACCTACACGCTTAAACCAAGCGAGCGAAATTCGATCCGTCGGAGCGAAAAGTGAGCCAGTCTTCATAAGTGCACTTCTCCTTTAGGAGCGTTTTTCTATCACAAGAGCGGAACGGAATATAACAATAAGCGTGGAGGGCAGTTCTCCGAAAATATAGGAAGCGAGGAAAGGAATTCTCAGAAAAAAAGACTACTTAAAGAGCCCTTTCGCAGAGATACCGGTAGGTTTCCATGGAAACGGATCGCTCCGCAATGCATCGTTTTTTTCGCTCGTTGGGTTTAAGTGTGTAGCTTCTAGGTACGTTATAACCGATAGTACGTTATATACCAGGTCCGTTATAACCGGTGCGCACTGTATAATGATAGTCATTGAATCAGCTGATATTTTGATTCTGTGTCGGAAGACGGCCCATTTTCAAGAACGTTCCATCCCAAGAATTTCGAAAGCCGAACATTTATCCAGGGCCGAACAAAGAAAAAAACAGAAAGGAAAAAAAGCAAAGCAAAGCAGAGACACGCAGGAAAGAATCCTACATAGTATAAGTTATAGTTAATGAAGTTTGCTCCCCTGAGAAAAATACGAATAAGAAAAAGGGGGAAAAGATAGGAGGGATATAAAAAATAAAGATAAGAGAAGGGGGGTGGAATGTATGAAAAATAGCCGGCAGAGCCCCCCCAGCCTGTCCCACACGGTAGCCGTTGGGTAATGGGGTCGTGATGGCCACAAATGTTCCAGATAGGGGAGAAGTGGCGGTTTTTTTTTTTTTCTGGAGCACTCCTTCGAGATCTGTCGTCGATGCGTTCCCATTTATCTTCCTTTTCCTTCTATCGGGAAGGGTTGCCAGGGGAGAGAGTGTATCGCTCCTCCTTCAAAGTCGCGTGGAATATTTAATTGTTGGAGAGAACAGCGCCTCGTTTGCTTTTAGTGTTCTGACGGACGGACTGAATGGCCCGTTTAACCCTTTTAATGCGCAGTGTTCCCGCTCTGGGAACACCCAACTCGGACGTTTTGGCTGTTGCCAGTCACGAAGAATAGATTGCATTTCTATAAAAAGAGTGGCGGGTGACAGAACTCCGCGAGAATCCTTTACTTTTTACGCACGTCATTTCCCGTCGAAAAAATGGTCACGATTCTTTTGAACGGCACTGAGATCAGCTGAAAAATGGAAGAAGGCGAGAACAGCTGGATAAATGGCTCCATGCTGAAAAAAGGGCAGCCGTGGCCATCGCTCGACTGAACGACCCGCAAGAGGGCGGACGATCGAAACGTTCATCGAGTGCCACAGATCTAGAGAAGACCCCCCTTTTTTTACTCTTTCCGAGCACAGCTGGCTGTGCTCGCGCACAGCCAGCTGTGCGTCAAAAAAGGGTCTCTCTATCTGTGGCACGCGATGAACGTTTCGATCGTCCGCCCTCTTGCGGGTCGTCCAGTCGAGCGATGGCAACGGCTGTCCTTTTTTCAGCATTGGGAAAGGGTTGCGCCTCAAAGGGTTAATGCAGAAGGGTGAAGCTTATTTTTCTAAAATAACTATTTAGTATTGAAAAGCGGCTCAGGGCCTATAGCACCATGGTACGGTAGAATATCCGTGACGGATATTTCTCGCTCGGATAGTCCAATACTTCGGATCAATAGCCTTAACTCTCCTTTTGGTGCTAGCACTACGAGTATCGAACAAAACAAGCGAGTATTTTTGCGCATGCAAATGTCTATCCGACACTCAGACCGATCCACCCTTCCAAACACACGGCTTTCTCCTCTATCTCTTAAACGAAGGCATAGTATTCAGAATTTTCGAAGACTCCGGAGACCTCCATCCAGAGTGGAAGCCGGTTTTTGGCGGGCCCACCGTGCCAGGGAGAGGGTTCCTTTTGTGGAAGTACTCGACACTCCGCGATACACACAATAAAACCCATCCATTTTGTACTCTCCGATACCGGAATGCCAGTTTTCGCCTTCATCCAGTATCGGGAAAAAACAGCGTTATTTCCGATAGTGAATACGACAGTGAAGCAATCACGATAGGATTGTGGTAGGACACATCGGATACCGAAGGAACCCCAGGATTTGGAATGGATTTCCAAAATTCAAGGATTAGCTGTGAATGTTCGTCGATTACTACGAAACTGATATTTATTTAACTCCTATGTACATTTATCAAAATAATTCCAATGCATTACGTTCCATGGCAGTTTAGAAACAGGCATCCACTTTAAAGCGCAATACTACTCTGCTACGGAATACTTCCCTCGAAAGTGGCCCAAAAAGTCGCCAAAAATAGCGACTTTTGAGATCAATCCCCCCAAAAGTGCGAGAAAAAAAAATCTTTGGAAAAATGAACCCAGCTTGTCGATATTTTCATTATTGAGCGGGAAATCAAAAAATAACTAATGGGGTAATAACAAGGTATGATGATTTCAATGGGAATTTTGAAAATAATAATAACAGGAAAGTGTTTTATAATGGATGCGTTTGACACAATCTTAGGGATGGAAGCGAGACGAGACAGAGATTAACAGCTTTTTTGCAAGACGAGACAAAGCTTTTTGGCTGTCTTGCGAGATGCGAGACGCCATTTTTTCGTCTCGCGTCCATCCCTAATTAATCTTTCTTGTTTTCTCATTTTGGTCATTATTTACATACCTCAATGGAAGAAAGTTAAGATTTGAGCGAGGCATTATAAAACCACCAAAAACTTTTGCTTTCATTCGATTTTAGAACAACAGTGGACACGTGAGTAGAATTTTAAGAGTGCACGCCAGTGCAATTGTGTTTCCATGGTCCCTAACCCTAGATCCATTTGCAAGAGTGTCGTGGGGAAGTTATGACGTATAAGTTTTTATGACTGAAAGTGCAAATATATTTGACATAAAATATTGAATCGTATTTCTAGTAGCATCGTATTTATAGGTGGCAACCCTGGCGCCGGAAGCTGCCAGGCGAGATAGAAGGGAGCCGGTGATTTGTAAAACAAATGGCTGTACTTTACATCTTACGATGGCCTCTTCGAAGCACATTACGCCACTTTGATAAGGGCTGGCGTAGAGGGGGAGGGAGGGGGGTATCATCAGGCAGAGAATGTTCGTCAACCGATAAATACACTATACACTTATGTTAGCAATGAATCCATACCATGCAACTTTCGGAAAAAAATCTGGAGTGACTCCACTCGACTTTCCAAACACTTACGATTAAAGCCGTTATCAGACGACGCATTCTCGCCCTTCAAAATGCTCGTACAACTCTTTCGGCTTTCATTTTTCTTGTGAAAAGCAAGGTATAGGGTTGTATTGCAAGGCAAGAAAACGAACTGGTGGATTGGCACGGGGTTGCCGATTTGGCGACGTTATCGCTCGTTTTGTGACAAAACAGTTATTACGTCATCGCTGTTTTTGTCACAAAAATCACTCGTCCTGTCGCGCCCCGTGCATTCGAACATTGACATTGACGGTGGAATTCGAAGGTTCATTTTTAAGTAAATACAGTAAAAAAGTTTATAATGGTTTTTGATTTGCACTTCGAAAATAAAATCGGCTTCTATTTCCGCCGTCCACATTGCAGGCATGGAGGTCGCCATCTTGAATGAAGGTGTGGACAGTGTCTAGAGCTCTGATTGGCTGATTTCGCCATTCATACCAAACATTTTTCAACATTGTTCGAAACAGTCTGGTGTCAAGGGAAATACTATCACACAACGGTTTTCGCCTGACTGAAGGGCAAAACTGCACTACAAAAGAGTTGTACGTGCATTTTGCAGTGCGTAGAGCTCTCGTGTGATAGCACCTTAAGATCACTACCAAGCATTTAAATAAATTTGAATCGATGAATCATTCGGCAAAAAATTCGTAGTTTTTTTTTTTCCATTTGAGATTAATCGAATGTATCGTTTAAACGCGAGCGCACTTTCAAGAATTTCCCCCCATAGGTCATAATGTAAAAGAAATATGGGTCGTAGCCCTGTAGAAAAACTATAAGCCCTATACACACCCAAATTAATACCGGTCTTGCGACGAAGGTTTATGACATATGTACCCAATGGGAGCTCCATCGAATGCCCCGTTGAGGAGCTATCGTGCTCACTTATATACACACACACATACATACATACATCTCGTAAAAATAGTATCCATGAATTCAGAAGACCTCCAAACGTGTCCATACACCCAAATCTGGAAGACGAATTTTTTCAGGATGACAATACTATTCTTACAGGGTACATGTTCGAAAAGTAAAAATTATTAAACACAAAAATCACCTTCGAAAGTGAGGCAACAAACTAATTTTAAGAAAGCAGTCTAAAGTTCCGTTTGTTCAGAAAAAAAATTGGGCGTTTCTTTTTCTGAACTGTTATAGATTCATCGCTTGATAAATCGTGCTTGCAAGAAAATAGTGTAAGTATTTTCGAATTGCTATCGCATATTCTTGAAAAAGAAAACTGCTCAAAAGCTGCAAGATTTCTTTGGAAAAAAAAATTAAAGAAATGAAATAATTAAACCCATTAAAACAAAAGAAAAATTTACCCTACCCAAAGTCCCAAAATAAAATCGCGAATTTCTTCATAGTTAAAGCCTCAAGAAACGAAGAAAAAAAAATAGTATGAATTAAACACTCAGAATCGAGATTTTAAATCTAGAAAATTTAACTTCTGAGCATAAACATGAAATATCCAATCTAATTTCTGCCAGCTTCTTCAGTTTTTTGTCTATAAAGTCAAGATGCAAGAATTAATCTAATTAATCTAGCAAATCTTCACATACTCCAAAAATTCGTTCTTAGTGACGTCATAAATATTATGATACCTTTAATTTGACAAAGTACCGTGTTTACTCGCGTAATAGTTGCTCTTGCATAATAGTCGTACGCCGTTTTGAAGCAAAAAAAAAAAAAAAAAAATAGTCAAACTAGTTTCCCCGTATAAAGTCGCAGTCACTTATTTGACTTTTATTTATGTCTATAAAAATTTAAAAAGAAAGTGCCTCTTTTTGTGTGCAATTGAAGGAAAGATTATTTAATATACGTCAGGTAAACTGGAAACATTGGGTAAGCTCGTTCATTAATTTATTATCATGCTGAACTATCACTGGCAAATATCAGCAATGTTTTAGCGCGAGAGTGTTCAATATTGTGTAGTAGATTTCCCCGCATAATAGTCGCACCTAGACTTTCACGATACAAAATTGGCAAGAAAGGGCAACTATTACGCGAGTAAAAACGGTATATTTATATCTAAATAATAAAAACTCGGCTGTTCGAGCCTCGTCAGAGGGAGATCCCCCTGAACCCTCCCCCCCTCATTTTTTAGCTTCAGGATTGCCCTATTAAAACGATATTCATGGACTTTGTCATTTTATCTCTCCTCTTTCGCGTATTTCGCCTGGTCACCCTATGTTGAAATTTTTTATGAGTGTCACCTATTGATAGAAAAATACATGGGATGCCTATTCTACAGCTTACGAAAGAGTGTAACCATAAAGCTGTTGCGAACTAATAGTATTTAAATAGACGTAAAATATACATAGGAAGCCTATTCTACAGCTTACGAAATAGTGTAACAATAGATTAAAGCTGCTATGAACTCATAGTACATGTAAAATCATATCGCATACTCTTATGTCGCAATTTTGGGACACATTTTTCAATAAAGGGTGTTGTGAGATAAAATGACATAGTCATTAACAATAATAATAATACCCACCCACATATCATACCTGAAACCTTCGAACTGCAAATGGCTACTTATCTGTTTATTAAGTACGTCGTAAACTTTAAAATGTACATAGGTACTGTCGATCTGTACACTTTATTTCATTCATTTCGAAGATTATTTCACTCATAAATAACAGTTATTCAAACTTTTCTTCCTCTCTCAAAAATCGTATTTGTTGGATTTAAAAAAAAAAAAAAAAAAAAAAAAAAAAAAAAAATCCCCATTTTTCTTTTTAATCCGCTGCTAAAACTGTTCCTTTTTCGCATCGCCTGACGTCGCTTGTAAAACGAGTTTATGAGCAAGGGAACTTCCACTGCAGAAAAAGCAAGCGGGCAGGCTGAATAAAACGCCCGGAGCGATTGCGCTCATCCTCAACAGAGGGCGCCATCAGACCGTACCATTGATGATTAGGAATTCTTCACATTGTATTTGTTCCAGATAATCACTTGCAAATGTTTTTAGAACCAATAAAAATTTATATAAATACAGGTAAACCTCGTTAGTGAGTCACTTGGATAAGACTTCACTTCGTATATTACATCCCCTATCTGAAATCCCGACCTTTTTAACCCTTTATGTCGCGTTTTTTCATAAACGCGATTTTAGGGTTATAGCGCTCCTGGATGGAACCTATTGAGCGGCCCTGGACAGTAATAGTAATAATAATAACAATAATAATTACAGCAGTGGCGGCCCGTGGTCAAAACTTGTTAGTGCAGCCGGAAGCATATGAGCCCCCCCCCCCCTTTCCTCCGGAGAGGATTGGAAAATCTTTGTTATTGAATTCGAAAGTTGGCTGATTAAGCCCTCACCGAGGAAAAAAAAAAAAAAAGAAATTGCATAAAAAATGTAAGAGATCCTATTTTACTTCCATAAAATGCACATAAATTTCAACCAGCCGCTTTTATCCTCAAAATTGCATTCATCCGTGTCTGATTCGAAGTTTCCTTAGAATTTTCTTTTGTAACGATAACTTGGGAAGAAAAGAAAAAAAGAAAACTTACTTATTTTTTATAAGTCAAATCAGTCCTTTCTTTTAAACATGTGAATCGGTCAGTGATGTCCCCATAAAAAGGCGTTGTTTTAATTCAGATATCCATAATTTCTAAAGATCTTTAAAGTTTCCCATGTTTAAAGAATTTTCTCGCTTGCCATGTCCTCTCAATGCCAGTTCTTGCTTATTTAAAAACAATACTGCTTGGATGGGTCATTGTCCATTCATAAGCGTCTATTCAGGCTTACTTTCTTGATAAATTCAGCAATATAAAGTCGAGAGTTTTCCAAACATATATATTCCTTACCCCCTCCCTCCTTCTCGTCCGAGCCAATCAGTTAGTCGAGTTCTCAAGTTCAGCCGCCGTTAAAAAATCTTACTTCGGCTGTATCAGCTGCAAACTCCCTATGCCGGAGAGGCTGCTGACGTAGTCGTTGTCATGGCAACGGTGCTGCCCATTTTCTTTTCAGGGCTCTGGGCTGAACCAAAGATTTTCCCAATTGAATTGCGGGAAGATTAAAGTGCTTTTTTTCTGAATGAGCGATCCGACCACAATACTTTTTTTTTTTTTGGTTTTTTTCGGATATTTTTTTTAATTTACCGTAGAATTCCACAATTCTAATCTGAATTTAGGAAAATGAGTAGAATAAATTATTTTAAAGTATGTGCTGATAATTTCAAGTGCAGGCCGGCTGTACTTGCTGTATCCCACGAGCCGCCACTGAATTGCAGATCTTTCAAATGTGTCTACGTACTAAATTGTGGGTTCTGACCTGCCAGCCCCTCCCATTAAAACCCGCCACTGACTCTTAATTAAGTAAATTGGATTCTTTAAGTTTTCAATGCAATACGTTTCCATAATGTAAAAGCTACATTCTAGCTACTCAGCACGTTGTCAATATGAAAGAAAAAGTAACACGCGAAATTACAAATTCTGTATTTTTTTTTTCCCGGCTATGCTAACTAATGTGCAGTTTTCCATTCTAGATCAGGAAGTTTATTGGACTACTGGATATCCACGTATTCAACAGTTTTTTAGCGATCCTCAATTTTAGCGGCCCTGGGCGTGTTCCCCAGTTTAATATCCCCTAAGAACAGCTCTTTCGCAACATAAATTACAATAAAATTGAAAAATTCAATTTAAAAATTACTTGTATATTGGCACTCGTTTTAAAAACGATTTTGTGTTTTAAAACAAGTTCAATTGTCTTTTCTCTTAATATAATCTTACATATTTTCATCATAGACTCGCTGTGCTTGTAAACAAACAATACAGCTATTAAGAATATTAGCGAACATTCCAACCTTAATTTTACGATTAACAGAATAATACAGTGCACTCCCGGTAATTCGGACTCATCACCGGGAAGGATCGCTCGGATAATAGAAAAACACGCATAATCTAAAACTTCTTTTGTTGCACCTCCCTAATTAAGCACATCTTCTGCATCAGTAATATCATCACTATTAGCCAGGCCTACCTATGCATCACTCTGAAAACATCCAGATTTTCGAATTCTTTGCATGTTCAAGAGGTAGGTAGGGCTACCATTATGCGGGAGTTCGACTGCACGTACTCTTAAAGGACTGGCTTTACTTGACTTGACTTGAACTAACTAAACCGGACAAGATTCCAATTGAGATAAACATCGATTTCATATGCAATCAGCGTGAAAATATTTCTCTTTGAATTCTTTTGTGAGTCCGCAATGAGCACGGATAATCCGCGCACGGATCATCGAGAGTATACATTATTCTCTGAAAATAGCAATCTAAAAGGATGTCCGATGCGTACGACTTAATTTTGATGTTTTTTTATGGAATAAAAAGTATCCCTAAGGAAATAAAGGTAGAAAATGTAACTATTGAATATTTTAAGTTTTTTAGTGTTCAGTTAAACATAATATAAGGTTAATCCATTTACAAAAGTCCTCGTTGGTTTTTCTTATTGTCCTTAAATCTTGGACGGATGTGACAGATATTCTAACACTGAAATACAATTGAATGAATCTTGTTGAAGTGTGGGAGACATTATAGGTGAGCAGGGGCGTAGCCATAAATTTTTCATGGGGGCGGTTACGACTACTACAACTCATATATATGTATACGTGTGTGCGATAATGTAGTGAAGAATATACATTTTGTATGGCAAAAATTTCTCATGGGGGGGTTATGACCCCCCTACCCCCCCCCTTGGCTACCCCCCTGTGGGTGAGGTAAAACAGAAAAGGAGAAGCATAATGTTACTGAATCTGGTGATAAACTATGTTTTTCGAAAATAAAATGAATTCAAATTTTTTACATTATCACTCCTTACAGCCCATGTTGAAAATGTTTGCATTCGATATTAGGAATTCATCCAAGGATTCTACGTTTGGACTTCCGTAAACGACAGATTATGTATGACAGATTGTACAGTTCAATTATAAGTACTAGATACCTCCCGTCCTCAAATAGACAGAAGTGTACTGAAGTTTTCAGATCGATATTTTATTTTTTCAAACTGAAAAGTGTTTAGTGAATTCAATTTTTGATAGAAATAGATAATTCCTCCCAAATATTCTAGACCGAAAGAAAATATTTATTTTTTTTAGCACTAGGGCAGGAATGGGCAAACTAGGGCCCGCGGGCCAAATCCGGCCCGCCGGAAGGTTTTATCCGGCCCTCGGATGGAATTTTAATTGGCCGGTCCGACGTAAATTGAAAGAACATATATATTTATATATCATACTAGCTGAAGTACCCGTTCTTCGCACGGGAATGAATGGACTTTTTGATATTACGATTTGTGGTGATTACTATTCATTGTAATAAACAGATATAGCAAAATGGATATCGCGTTATATTGTGTTCAATAATCATGCATACCGAATTTCAAGGCAATCGTTTGTACGGTACAGAAGGCGATGCGACGTAGCGATATCTAGTGGCGAGTTTTAGCCAAACGGATACGGCGAAAATATTCTTCGCATTCAGATATCGATGTATACGAATTTTCATGACGATCGGCTGAATAGTCCTGAAGTTCATGTGTGTACGCAACATCGAGTGGCAAGTTATAGGAAAATGGATAGCGCCAAACTCATCCCCGTGTTCAAATATTTATGTATACCTATTTTCATAGCGATCAGTTACCATCTAGTGGTCAGTTAACCATCTAGTGATTAATTAAAGTAATGATTTGCTACAGCGCCGTCAAGTGGCGAGTTGTAGCAAAATAGATAACGCCAAAATATTCTCATTGTTGAAATAGCTATGTATACTGATTTTCATAGCGACCGTTTGAATGGTCAGGAATTTGGCCTGCTGCAGGGTCATCTAGTGCCGAGTTAAAACAATAATGCATTGCAGTGCCATCTAATGGTGAGTAACATCAAAAGGAACACAGTTAGAATATATTTTTTGTGCTCAAATATGTAAGTATAAAAAATTTTATGCCGATCAGTCGAACGGTATAGAGGTTGATGCGTTGCAGTGCCATTTAGTGGCAAGTTACAGCAAAATGGATAGTGAAAATTATTCTCCGTGTTCTAATATCCGCGTGTACCAAATTTCATCGAAATGGGTTGGACGATATTCGCATAGCAAACGGCTAAACGGAATAGAATTCGACGTTCTGCTGCGCCACCTAGTGGCAAGTTAGAGGAAAACGTATAGCATAAAAACCTTCTTCATGATAAAAGACTTAGGTGAACCAAATTTCATGGTGATCGGTGAAACGGTGCTGAGTTTTTCAACCTCTTACACACATACCAACATTCATTTTTATCTATCACCTCAAATTTTTATCTATCATTTTTATCTATCACCATTTTTATCTATCAGTCTTATTATATATACCAGTCTCAAGTAAAATCCAGTTTCAAATCTAAGCCTCGCCAAAGTGTCAGCATACGCCATTTTGCAAGAGTTTTTCAGGGAATCATTCGAAGCATTGACTTGATAAAAGACTTAGGTGACAATAGCAATCAAAATATAGCAGAAATATAGCAGCAATCAAAATGGGAAATGGTTCGATCGCCAGGCATTTTTTGAAAAGTGGAATCCCTTCATACAGCCTCATTTTTAAAATTATCAACTATAACATGTTTTATTCATCTTTACCTCGATGTACTAAATGCGAAGATTTCAATTTTCTGAAATTTGACGGATTTCCCCCAAGTTAAATCAATGTACTCAATTGGCGAGAATTCTGAAGCTACATCGCTTGAAATGCCCTAATAACTGCATTATTTCTGCACGGATAGTTAAAATTTATTGCTGTATTCTAAGAAAACCTATACACTTGTTTTCAAAAATGCTATTCCCTTAAGCTCTCAGTAAATTGCGCCAAAAAGCCTAAAACTGTGCAAACCGCTAGAACTCACTTTCTAAAAATCGGCCTATCAGCCATTTTATTTTTCGCCAAACTAAAAAAATTTACATATTAGTCTCGGAAATCTTCGATCCTCATTGTTTTGCGTATAAAACATTTCATTCCTGCACTCATTTCTTATGCGCACACGATATTATAATTAAAAAAATAACCTTACAAATATAAACTTAAAAAATCATTATTATTCTTTTATTTTCACTTTAAGAATTTAAAACATTTTATTCGGCAAAATCGCCACACATGGCAACCAAGATGCTTATTTCACACTTTCACTACAGGGGTTACAATTACATAAAGCTTTCTGCGTGGAGAACATAAAAAAATCTCTTAAATTCCGGTAACGGGTGGACTTTCAAAGGTTTAAAGTGGACTATCATTTATTCTATATTATTTTACATATATCTGTGTAAAATTTCAGGCTGACAGGTCCATTTTTGTAGAATTGTATACTACCCAAATCAACAAATTGACAAACAGAATTTCATTTTTATTTATAAGATAACCTACGTTTGTTTTTAAAAATACCCTCTCATTAAATTGCGCCAAGCGCTAGAATCATAGAAAATCTGACACACCTTCAGATTTTTAAATACGCACTAAAGTGCTATATATAAAAAGAGTTATAATCCATAGGTCTTCCCTATTTTCGTTTCTTATTTTATTAAGTTGGAAAGTGTATCATTATTCATGAGTGTGATTAAACAAAATTAAAATTGATATTTCTAACATCCTTTTATCTGGATGTAATATATTAGAAATAGATGCAATAAAGCTGCTCAGAAAAATGCACAATTCCAACTGAATGAAAATTTCAAAAACTTATACGCAGGTGTATTCATAACCCAAATAGCAGACGATTAAATTACGATAAATAGCGCCAAGCGTTAGAATCCTCCTCAAAATCGCACATCAACCCCTTTTATTTTTCGCCCAATTAAAAAGTTGCACATTTATTTTCGGAAAATTTCCAAATTCTATTTTTCTTTTGAGTATAAATCATTTCATTCCCGCTCTGATTTCACATGCACACGATATTTTAATTTAAAAACAACCTTACAAATAATCTAGTCAAAATAAAAAAAAATCGTTATTCTTTTATTTTTACTTCAAGAGTCTGAATCATTTAATGAACTGCCGAATGTGGCAACCTAGATAAGCTTAATTGTCGCTTAATGCACTGTGGGGTTACAATTACGAAATGGCGGAAAGCAAAAATTAGCCTTTTGCGATACGTTTTTATCGATATTTCCTAAAATAGTTCGAATTTTGAAAAAATCGCTTCGAGGTGTGTCGGGACCTGTCATGGAGAATTTCAGTTCAAAAATTGGTAGGTCTACGATCACCCGTTTGCGAGCTACTCTCTTAAAAATTTAGAGTGACATTGTCACTCTTACAAAAAGTCACCGGCAAATGATCCCAGATAGAGTGAGAAAACTGCATTATGACTCTTCATCGATAGGATTCTGTCACCCTAACTGCAAGAGTGAGACAATGTCACTCTTAGAGTAAGGGTGAAGGCGCTATCTGCTCACTCTAGCGAGAGAGTCACCACATTTCCCATGATGCGTTCACTTCAGCAGGAGTGAGTGCGTTGCTTCCACACACAAACGACGCCATATTGGAATTGGACTGCAGTTGCGAAGTACCAACTGCATACAAGTAATGGAATACTTTTAGCTAACACAAGTAAGTAAAACCTTATAACTTTTCAATTATTGTAAATGTTATTTAAAATTTGATAATTCACAACATATAAGATACATTGATTCAGTGTCGGATCCATTAGGACTCCAGCTCTTCCGACAGACATTGCTTTGGTTAGGGTTAACATTTTGCTTTACTATACATTTTGTTTTTAAGACTTAAACAAGCCTGCTTCTTTTAATTTTATACCCTTCCGAGAAATTGATCTTTGGATCCGCCTCTATACTTGATCGTAGTATGTTATTTATGCTTATATAGCTGAAATCTTGCATTCGTTTTTTGTTTCTGTATATAATATTTGAGCATGTTTTGATGCGTGTTTGTAAATCGGTGGTGCAGTCAGGATTTTATTTCGGGGGAGGAGAGGGCTCTAACCTGTGTATCAAATTGTAAGCAAGCTGTTTCAACTGTAGCCTCAGTATCAAATTTTAAACTAAGTAAAGGGTCAGATTTTTAGGAAGGATACGCGCCTGTTGCAAATAGCATAAACAAAATTTTAAATCAAAAGCAGAAAATAATGATCAATTATATATTGTATGCAATTTATATTGAAATAAATTATAAACGTGGGAAAAAAATATTTTGTGATTAAATTTCAATATGTCTATGTGCATCATTTTATCTTATTGCACATTCTAGCACAGATTCACGCTTAGAATATACATATATACGTGATTAGATCAAAATAACCGCTCTCTTGTTGTGGTGTAATATTTCCCTCTCCACTTTTTACACATACACAAACCTCTCTCTCATATGGTAAAGTGGATAATTTACGATCGAACACCCCAGATGGCCTCAGGAAAGTCCACTTTTAAATCAGGGAAACCAGCTGAAAGTAGCAGGTGATTCAGAATGTGTGAGCTTTCATTAGTAGTACGAAAAACACAAGGGATACTTGAACTTGTGCTGGTAAACTGATTCAACGCGGAAAAAAAGTTATTGTTTTTGGTGTTAAATGCGAGATTTTTGGAATTGAAAAGTTTGTATACTGTTTAAGGATAATTCAATAGTATAGTAACGGATAAGTTTAATATTACTGGTAATAAAGGTAAGTGTTACAATATTAAATTTAGTAATGCAGTATTAATTTTAGAGCCTTGCACATTTTGGTTTGGTAGATTTTATGTCTTCTGTTGTGTATCAATATTGGTAAATAAAATTCTCAAATTGGTAAAACTTACCTTTTAGCCTAGATACCAATTCAAAATAATGCTATTTTTTTTCTATTGAATTTAATTAACATATGAAATATATCCACAATATTGGCTATATACTGGAAATGTTTCTGAAGTAATTCCATTACTGATAAAGTTTTTAATAGTAGCAAGTTAGTAGTTAGCCCAAATATCTTTACAATGTGTTCACAATATTAAGTAAAAATTCGAAATATATATTTATAATGTATTCTTAATATTGACAAGTAATTTTTAAAAATATTTTTATACCATTTTATTATTTTTCTAATGCTAATATACTCAATCCTTCACATTGTTATTATATTGGAAATAAAAACTAATATTGGTAAAAATTAGCAACATTTATCCATTATATTGTCTATGTTAATGAATTAAATTAAATATATTTAAAATGTATCCACACAGTATTGTGTGTATATTATAAATTTCCCTCATATTGTACTAACAAATATTTTTAATGTGTCAGCATCTTAATATCACAGTAATGGTGAATTAAGACTGTTTATCTACTGTACATTATTTCAAAATTTAAAATCTGATAAATAATTTTAGGTGCATTTATGTACAAATTGCTGAAAAATATATTTTAATAATTAAGTCAAATACTACTGAAAATCCTGTGATGACACATATGAAGACCATGATTATCACAGGGGCAAGGAGGGCACATGCCCCAGACATCCCATTTTAAGGGGTCCTTAAATTTTTTCAGAATATGAATTTAGTTTATTAAATTTTCATTCTAAGATACTAAATGCCTGTTTTTTTTTTTCTAAAAGTTGGATGTGTGTGTGGCAAAATAGATCCCAAATGGATGAGCCGATTTTAATGTAGTTTGTTTTATTTTAAAGATGGTATAATCAGAACGGTTCTTCATTGTATTTGATAATATTCACTTCATCTATTCCCCTTAAATAAAGCTCACTTTACACTTGTTCAGTCTAAGACAATTCAAATAATATTGTTGACATTCAATTAATTTTGATTGCTGAATTATTTCTGTAATGTTATGGAAAAAGCCATGCTTTGAGTTGCATTTTTTTAAGACTTCATTTTTAATAAAGGTTATTTCACATATTGCATAGGAAATGTTCATAAACTTAAAATTTATCTAGCATATTTCATTTTAAATTCATTTAATCAGAACATATCTTTGCAGCTTGAAAAAACATACTTAAGTGGGGGGGGGGGAGGGGAGTGAGTTTGGCTTAGGGACGTATCTAAACCTTAAAAATTTCAAGCTGAACTTTCAAAATTACCCACGAATATGTAATTTTCTCCATTTCTTATGTTTGATTCAGAGCCTGATTATGACCAACAGGGGCCCCGGGCATTGATGAATTTGGGGGCCCCTATCTATGAAATTTGTTTTATTTTTCATAAAATTTTGATATAAAAAAGACTATTTCAGAACAACATTTGATATTGGGGGCCCTTTCGAGCCGGGGGCCCTGGGCAAAGTCCCGATTTGCCCATGCGATAATAAGGCTTATTTCGAGGGTGGCTGAAGCCCCACCAGTCACCCTCTGGCCAAGGACGTACCCAGGAAGGGGGGGGGGTCTGTAACACCTCCGAAATTTCAGTTTTTATTAACAAAGCAATAATGGTGAAGTCTTTTTGTGAAAATTTCTGCCTTTTTCATCGTTTGGACCCCCTCCGAAATTTTTGGACCCTCCCAGAATTTTTTTTGGGGTATGTCCCTGCCCCTGCTCTCCTCTCCTAAGGGGGGGGAGCAAGTTCCCTACCTTGAGCCCCCCCCCCTTATGGGTGCCCATATCATTAATGTTATATTTTTCAAGTATTTAATATTATTCTGTGGTTTTCTGAACTTGCAGGTAGCAGAACAGATTTCATTATTTATTGACATTGTTGAGAAAGCAGACAGCATGTATTTCAGAGTTTGGGTCTTCTACTGGGTATCATTAAGGGTAAATAAATTTATGATATTGGTAAAATTTACTTAAAAATTCAAAATACTTTTAATCCTTTTTCTACTGAATTTAAATGAAATGTATCTGCAATATTGGCTATATTTTGGAAGTAGTTCTGAAGTAGTTCCATTACCAATAAACTTTCAAATAGCACCTCACAGGATTGTAAAACATTGAAAACCCAAACCAGTATTTTTACATAGCAGCAAGTTAATATTTAGCCCAAATGTATTTAAAATGTATCCACAATATTAGGTAAACATTGGTAATATTTCTAATGTATTCCTAATATTGACAAGTAATTAATTTTATAGTATTTTTATTTTTTCATATTCATATACTTAATTATTCAATATTATCATTAAATTGGAAATAAATACTAATGTAAATTGTAGCAAATTAATATTTACCCATTATATTGCCAATGAATTTAAATTAAATTTATTTAAAATGTATCCATAATATTGGGTGTATATTTCAAATATTCCTCATATATATTGCACAAGTATATATTTTTGATATGTTAGCATCTTAATATATTATTACTTGCGAATTATCACTGTTTATCTGTTACACATAATTTTTGCATTTAAAATCTGAAATAATTTTAAATGCATTCATATACAAATTTCTGAAAAATATATCTTAATAAATAAGTCAAATATTACTGAAAAATTTAATGTAATATGATTGTTCCTGATTATCATGGGCAAGCGGGTAAATACTGTGGAAAATACAGAAAGACAATTGTCAGAGTCGGTGAAGAAACAAAATGTAAGGGGGGCCCCCATTTAGACCCATACTTCTGACTCAAGCGACTTTATGTCATAATTGCTGCCTGGATTTGAGATGGGGGGGGGGGACTGAAGCCCTATAGCCACTCATCCCATTACCCCTCGATCTACCACCGAATCATTTGTTCTTGTGATAATGTTTAAATGTAAATTTTAACTGAAGACTCCTAACTTGGTTGGTCATTAGTTAAATATATATAAATTGATAATAAATGAATATTCATATAAATTGGTTGCTTTAGAAAACGAAACTTTTAGAATGTTTTTTATGTACTGAATACTCATTTTCTTGAAATATAGGAGAGTTAATAACAGCGATGACTGGGTGATTTTTCAAGAACCTTTGATAAGGGTGAATACTACTTTGGATGTCTTTAGATATAAGTATGTATTTATTTTTAATTACTTACTGTTTCAGTCTATTTTTAAATTTGGGAGTTAATTTTATATTCATATCATATGTTATAAATGTTCCTTATACACATGTCTGTGTGAATTTTATATTATTATTATTATTTGCATTGCAAGCATCCCATTTTAGAAGAATGTATATCTTAAGCACTGAATCAGATGGGTAGTAGATTTCTCACAAAAATTGTGTTTCATTAAGTGTCTCACTGAGTAGAAACAAAATGTTTCAATCAAGTTATTTTTTTTTTACAAGAAATAATGCAATTTCTGAACAGGTTTTAAAAGAATTCAACTATGTCAGAAATTTGAAAATTCAGAATTTCTCTTCACAAGCTGTATTTATGGCAATACAAATGGTTAATTTATAGAAGTGAAATACTCAGAGAAAAATTTATAACATATTGTATTGTCCAAAATAGAGTATTATTAATGTAATTATTATTAATGTTGTCACTGCTGTTGTTGTTTAAAATGTAAACTGTAAAATGCTACTTTCAGAGATGAGATTTGAGAATTTAGTTTAATATTCAGACCTTTTTCAATGTTTATAAAGAATTCATTTTTTTCAAAAATTTTCTGATTTTTCAGTAAGGCAAAATTGTATATAAGTAAGATAGATTTAGTATCAATAAAAATTAAAATATTTATTGCTCTTGAAATTCATAAGTATAATTGCTCAAAAGTTGTTTGGACATTATTTCAGACTTTTTTTCCATTTTTGTTAATCTCATATCTGTACTTTGGTACAAACCAAATCGAAAACTAGCCTACCAGTTTCGACACCATATTACATGTCACCATTAGTGGTAAAAACAGATGAAATATATTATTTTTTAAATTTTACTAATACAATATGTAAATGTAAACTTTACTTCCTTAGTAAATTCAGATTTTTTAAGTCTGCAGTATTCACAAAGTGTAATAACCTTGTCAGTGTTCACATGTTGTCATATGTATATTTGAATATTACTCAAAAATATCTTTAGTCTAGTTTTTAACTGACTTCAAGAAGATCTAGGTTATTAATTGGGGTCAGTACTCAGAGGTGTAGCAAGAATTTTCAGTGCCCGAGAACAAATTTGCATCACTTCCTTTTTACCAAAATGTGCTGGAAAAAGTTTTATGTACAAATTGGTGCCTTTTGGATCCTGTGCCCTGGGACAAATGTCTCCCTCTAGCTACACCTCTGAGCACTGAATCCTTGTAATTTACCAGACTGGATATGAAAAGTATTTTCAAACTTCCGTTTAATTATTTCTTCAATTTGTTTATCTTCCACATATAGATGTGATCTTTGCTAAGAATGTTGTTATTTGATGATATTTTACTTGCTGTGCATGAAAAGTTTTTATTGCAAAGTTGTCACTTTATTTTTACCCAATTTTTATTTACCTAAAATATATTACAAGTCCTGAATATTTTCTATTTTTTAATTGATTGTAATAATTTGCAAATTTAACTCACCAATAGTAAGTAATGTGTTTAATATTTATTTTGTCACTATTAGTTTGATTTTGTTATTACCCACAGGTTACTGTGGTTCAAGGATAATTTTATTCCAAATTGCTTTGATATGGGATTTTCACTTCAATACTGTCCCCAATTATTCTTTTTTGTGTTACCTCACAAAATAAAATTTTGTGAGGTAAATCCTACAATATGTTCTTTACTTTTAATAAAGTATTTCGTGCTCTCAATCACTTTGCATATCAGTATATTCTAATATTAATAGAACATAGAGAACAGATTATTTTATAAAACAATACAAACATTTCTTATCTGTAAAATTAAAGTTTTTTTTTCCTTTTATTTTTTGCATGTAAAAAAATAGAATTTTTTTTTTTTGAGCTGCTATATTTAGGTTTTATTGCAGTTTTTTACCATTTGCTTTTGTGTTCAGTGGCAAAATTAGAATGTAAAAGGCAGCTTAAATTCTACATCTTTATTTTATTAATTCATTCATTTTTTGCATAATTTGTACAATTTTAACAGTAGGAGCCCTGTTTCCCTTCCCTCTCTTACTCAGAAGGTTACAGTATATGTAAATGTTACTTGAAAGTATTTATTATTACCATACATAAATATGGTAATAAGATATATGAAAAATGGTAATAAGAAAGTATTTATTATTACCATTTTTCGGTATGCTTTTGTGCTGTTCCAAAATTGTATTTAACCTGCTCCTAAAGGTGTTCCAAAATGTATGTGGATTTGCAGACTTTTTATTATAAAGTTATCCTCCTATTTTAATGAAACTATAAACAAAATGTTTTCTGAATCAAATGAAAAGATCTGCTGACTTATTCCTCTGTAAATTCATAACCTAGTTGAAAGTGTTAGGTTGTGCTTTAGTTGGAGATTTAAATTTGACACGAAGCCATGTACACACAAAACTAATTTTAACTAATTTTATTTTGTATGTATTTAACATAGACCTAGTTTATGCTCTAGTATATTCTAGCTGCCAACTCTTTCTGATTTTGAGCCTTTCTTCAGTCTTATTCAAATTATGGCGAGGGGAGGGTACCCTTTTATTATTAGGATAGAATAGCAGTTATGTTTTAACTTTTATTAATTCTGTAATTACTTGTTGAAGTCATAATTTTTATCTTCCAGATGCTGTTAGAAGAATCCCTGAATGTGAAATAGTATTGAAGTACTGATATTGAATCCATTGATTGTATTTTATATTAATGCAACAATTAATGTGCAACAATTAAACCAAATTTGTAATAATTGTGTTGTGTGTTCACTGCCATTGCTTTTATAATTCATTCAAACCTGCATGGGTCTCAATAAGAGATATCTTCCACTTTTTTTCAATTCACAGGCTATTTTTTACTTCTGCAGTTATGTAATCGTTTGAATTTTTTAAAATTCAGAACACATTGTAAACTAAAATTTGCTAGGCTGAAGACTACTCTGGACTTGGAAGTTCCATTACTCATGTTTTTATTTAAGACTTTGCTTATATATTTTTATTAACTGTTTTTTTCTTTCTTTTTTTTTGGCCCTCGTATTAATTGAACTTTGTTCTAACATACTAATGAGTTTTTCTGGCTTTACTTTCATTTATTGTTCTAAATCTGTTTTCAATAGTATAATAATTCTTGCATAAAATCTATATTAAAAGAACTTTTTTTTCAATTTGAGGTTTTTAAAAGATTAAGTAATTTGTAGCTATTTTGCTGTAAAAGTGAAATTGAAAGAAATAAAATCACACTTAAAAATAAATAAAGAAATGAATGTGTATATATATTAAAAAAATAAGAAATGGCTTTTATTTTGAAGTATGTATAAATTATGTTCAGAACAGGGGGGTGACTTGGGTGGTGAACTTTTTAAGGTATTCTAACCTGTATTCTTGCTCATGCCTCTAAACCTTAAATAATGGTTTTTGGACAAGACAAAAATGTTGGGGGGGATTCAACCAAATGGGCATTGTTGGGGAATTATGAAATAATTGGTTTTGATTTATATTATTTATGTATTGGCCTGCACAAAAATATTTCTTTACCCCTTTTCACAAAAAAAAAAAAAAAGAAATCAATCAATATAAAGTAGTTTCCATTTTAGAAATATTTTATTCCTTTTTATGGGGGGGAGGGAGGGGGGAATAGAAAAATAGGCATTCTCTTAAATTTCCAAACATGATATGTACATTAACAGAGGTTATCAGCAGATATATTTATATTTTTGATTTACCCAACAATTAGTTTATTTATTTATTTATTTTGGTTTTCAATTAAAGGATAGCTATTACTCTTTTAATTTATTTTTCTGTTTCATAATTCTTGTATTTGTTCGTATAAATGACTGAAATTTAATTTCAAATAATTTCTTTTCGATAACAATTCAATCATGTTCATTTCTTCTTTATTTAAAATTAAAAAAAGACTTGTTAATTGTAATAAAGTTGAAAAGAAAGTTTGAATAAATTATACTTAAAATAAAATCTATTTAAAAATCAAAATTATCAGTATTCTTTTGATTTTATATAAATATCTTATCATGAACTTTTTTTACTGTTTTGTTAATACTGTTGTAAGTGAAAGTTGTTCTGAAATGTACCATAGGTAAAAAATAAGCTTTCATGGATTTTTTATTTCAGCAGGAGAAAAGGTAACATTGAACATATCAAATATTTCTGCACACTGTTGAGTCATGTGGATGTCCGAAATGCTTATTTCTATTCTTGTTTGATCACAGATTACCTCAAATGAAGTTATAGTACTGCAGACAAAGAAAATTCTTATAAATCTCCTGCTGATGGATTTTACATAGCTCAATGGCTATAGAGATCATCTCCAAGCATTTTGAAACTTTCACTTATATTCCTGTTAAGTTTTGACTAACCAAACAAAACATAAACTGTCAACGAATTCTGTAACTAAATAGATCTAGAGGTTATGGAGGTTTGTTTTAGTAACCATGTGGAACTCTTGGGGGTACCTTTTAGTGATGCCATCATCTGATTATTAAAATGAAACTCTGTACTCCTTCTTAATCTGTTTAATTTCAGAATAGGCTGTTATTTTAAATACTGTATGTTCTGTGTCAACAGTCCACATTTCACTCACTGGAATGAAAGCAAGAATTTAAAAATGCATGGGGTCAGATATTACTTGTTCCATTGAGCTACGTAAAATTTATTTTCCAGCTGTTATTGATCATTCTGAACATGACAATAATCCAAGATAGCCCAGAAATAGATATCTAATAAGTTCTGGATATGAAATAAGTATCAATTTCTGATCATTGGATATTTTGAATATGAAATAGATAGCCACTTTTGGGATATTTGAGATCTTCTGGAAGTTTAGTTATTATAACTATGCTACATATATACAGATCTCTTATAGACCTGTATATTATAGATGTTATTTGCTCATTAGAGAGATCACACCTCAAATTTCTAATAGAGAAATCTATTTTATGTTGGACTTCTAATAGATATACCCAATATCCAGCTATGATGTATTAAAGATTGCCTATGGGCAAACTTGGGGGGGGGGGGTAAATGCGGCAAAAATATTTACTTGTACGATATGAAGAATATTTTCAAGGCGCTCGATATTGCAGATACATTTTAAATATATTTAATTTAGATTCAATAGCAGCAAAGTTTTATAATTTTTACAATATAATGGTTAAATATCAACTTTCTACTTTTTACCAATACTAGCTTTATTCCCAGTGTAATATTGAGTAAATATTAACCAAAAAAATTAAAAATGGTATAAAGTTATGTTAAAGTAATTACTTATCCATATTGAATATATTTCCAATGTATATCAAATACTATAAATGCATTTTAAATATATCTGAGGCAAATATTAACTTTGCTACTTTGTACGAAGTTACATTTGATACATTTGACGAAGTTACAGTTGATCTTTGTTTTCAATTTTTTTTAACAATATTGAGTTAACATTAAAAATTTTATGAATTGAGGACTACTTCAAAAATATTTCCAATACAACCCTGTATTAAGAATATATTTTTTGTATGTTAAATTCAGTGGAAAAGGGTATTAGTATAGTCATACTGAAAGTATAAAGTTATTTTGAGAATTTATCAGACCTAAATGCTAATTTTTACCAATATTGGAATTTTATTTACCAATATTGGAAACTGTGTTTATTCTCAATGTGTTCACTTACTACTTTGTACCATTATTGGTTTTTGATATCAATGTTTTCACAATATTGAGTTAATATTTAAAAGTTCATTGGTAGTGAAACTACTTCAGAAATATTCTCAATACATAATTAATATTTCAATACACACTTCATATGTTAATTAAAATTTTACAAATGATAATAACATTTTGAGCATATATCAGGGCTAAACTCTAGTTTTTACCAATACTGGAAGTGGTCTTTACTCTCAAAGTATTCACATATATGTAAATTTTAATAATTAAAAGTAATTAGTACTTAATAATATTGGAAATATTTCTAATATACACTCAATATTATTGATAAATTTCAAATACTTTAAGATTCAATAGTATTAAAATTTGACTTCAAATGGGCAAAATATTAAATTTATAATATTGGATTTTATTTTCAATGAATTCACAAGATTGGATAAATATTGATGCTATATAGAAAATATCTTTTAATATTTGCCAAATATTTAAAAAATAATAATAATCAATGCTGTTACCAGATACAGTCATATATATATATATATATATATTTATAAGGAATTATTTTAATTTCCCTAAAATAGTGATAGCCAGAAGCAAGGCATATGCAAGGAATAAATCCAGGGCCGTACCCAGACAAAAATTTCAGGCAGGGTCCAAACCGTGGAAAAGGCAGAATTTTTCACAAAAAGACGTCATTATTATTATTTTATTAACAAAAATCAATTTTTTTGGGAGGGGGGAGGGTCCGGACCCCTGGATACGGTCTCGAATAATCACCCTATAAAAAGTGACGGTCACTCTTAAAAAGGGTCATAGCTCACTCTTGATCAGAGCGCTCCACTCTTTAAGGGATGGCGTGCTGTCACCCTTTCCTTAGAGTGAGGCACTCTTTCCCGGAGTGGGTTTTTGAATTCTCACTCCTAGTCCAGAGTCAGAAATGTCACTCTTCAGAATAGTGATTTCTCACTCTATGGAGGTTGGCTGATTTTTGTCACGAAGGTAGGGTGATATATCACTCCTCAGCACTGGTTTTTCACTCTTGATTATTAAGAGAGTACGCGAGACACAGACAAACAAACAGTTTACACACATTGTTTTATTAATATAGATACCAGTCTCAAATAAAATCCAGTTTCAAATCTAAGCCTCGCCAAAGTGCCAATATACGCCATTTTGCAAGAGTTTTTTCAGGGAATCATTCGAAGCATTGACTTAGCAGCAATCAAAATGGGAAATGGTGCGACCGCCAGGCATTTTTTTGAAAAGTGGAATCCCTTAATACAGCCTCATTTTTTAAATTATCAACTATAACATGTTTTATTCATCGTTACTCCGATGTACTATATGCGAAGATTTCAATTATCTGAAATTTGGCGGAATTCCCCCAACTAAAATCAATGCACTCAATTGGCGAGAATGCTGAAGATAGATCGCTTGAAATCCCTTAATAACTGTATTATTTCCGCACGGATCATTAAAATTTAACGCTGTATTCTAATAAATCCTTTGCACTTGTTTTCAAAAATCCGTTTCCTTAAGTTCTCAGTAAATTGCTCCAAGCCGGAAACAGTGCAAACCGCTAGAACTCACTTTCTCGGCATTTGAGCCACTTTATTTTTTCGCCAAACTAAAAAATTTTACACATTAGCCTCGGAAATCTTCAATTCTTATTGTTTTGCGTATAAAACATTTCATTCCTGCTCCGATTTCCCATGCACACGATATTATAATTTAAAAAAAATAACCTTACGAATAAAAACTAATAAAAAAAAATCATTATTATTCTTTTATTTTTACTTTGAGAATTTAAAACATTTTATTCGGCAAAATCGCCACACATGGCAACCACGATCCTTATTTCACACTTTTTTCACTACAGGGGTTACAATTACGGAAAGCTTTTTGCGTGGAGAACATAAAAAATCTCTTAAATTCCGGGATCGGGTGGACTTTCAAAGTTTTAAAGTGGACTATGATTTATTCTATATTATTTTACATATCTGTGCAAAATTTCAGGCTGATAGGTCCACTTTTGTGGATTTGTATACGAATCAAATCCACAAACAAACAAACAAACAAACAAACAAACAAACAAACAGAATTTCATTTTTATTTATAAGGATATCCATATTAAGAATCATGAAGATGGCTTGTAAAAAGTGCATTTTGAGTTCAAGTCAGATTTCAAGTTTTCAGTACCATTCAAACAGAATTGGATATTTTTATCATGCCTTTCAACGTCCATTGTGAAGCAGTGAGGTCCGATTGGTAGCTTGAATGAATTGAATTGCAACCTAACTATCCTCTCAAGCAGTTGTTTTTAAATAGGCCAAAGTTAGAGTTTTACAAATCCTGATCGAAAGTCAGTTTCCCAAATTGAATATTTCACGCCCAGAAAATCAGTGCCATGTTTGCTTCCTCTTATATAGGTGAACAAGTGTTTTCAACTATGAACCTAAGAGAGAATTCTTTCAGAAGTAGACTGACAGATGAGCATTTACCCTCGTTTCTTACAATCAGTTCATCTCACTTCGAACCTCAGTATAAGGAACTTTAAAAAATGAAATAGCCATTTCATTCATCTCATTAACCTATTTAAATTGTAATACTTGTATATTGTTTTCAAAATTTTAGAAAAATTTATCTTGGCCCGCCAAACTTTTTTTTTCGATTTTTGGTCCGCGACCGAAAAAGTTTGCCCATCCCTGCACTAGGGTGTTATTTCGTTCAGTCCCAGGTTTTCATCTACGCCACTTTGTAGACATGATTTATAGACCGGTTTTGTAGACAGGGACTGTCACGGAGAAGATCTTTTCAAATGTGTTCGATAAATAACGCGGGGGTGAGGAGAGATTAAAATCACGCAAGCTTATAGATTTCAAATTCCAAATATGAGTTTTATGGAACAAGAAAAACAAACACGGCACTCTCATGGAAAACGATGACCCTTCCAACAGTGTTTAAAATATTCAAGTATAGTCTGAAGACGGCAAAAAGTTTCAGTGGGCGATCCTAAGATAGATTTCGATTCCAAAGATGAGTTTTATGGAGCAAGGGAGAAAAATATGGCGCACACATGAATCATAATACACTTTCCAATTGAATGGAATAAGGAAGGAATATAAGGAGGGCGCATGGATTACTTTTCTTACATTTCCTTACTTTTTTTCTTTCTTTTTTAAGTCGGGGGGTAGTACCTTTTCCCGAAACTACCGCGGGATATATTAAAGCAATGTAGAATTATTTATCGCTGAGTGAATTGTAAATTGCTCGATGAGAAACCATGTTTTTTTTTTTGTTTTTTTTTTATTACTATCCCAAGTGTAAATACACAATTCCATGCAGGGGCGTAGCCAGGGGGGGGATATCGGGATAATCCCCCCCCCGAAATGTTTGGATTAGTGATGAAATTCCGTCTATTTATACACATATAAGTTCATATCCCCCCACCCCGAAATATTTTCCAGGCGCATATCCCCCCCCCCCCGAAAAATTTTCCTGGCTACGCGCCTGGTTCCATGGACACAAACACATAAGGACGCAATGGACATTTTGCACGTGACGTCACTTGGCGGTATTGGATACTCCACGTGCACGCTCTTATGGTGATGATTCGTTTCGGTTTCAGCTCGTTAGCTCGTTTGGACCTAAGGGATTATTTGACACTTTCTAGTAGAAATAGAGCTGTTGCAAAAGAAGCTAGAATCTGAGTCATTAACAAATAATAGCTTTTTATAAATGAATTTTATCTTCATTGTGAGATTTTATTTAAAATGTTAATAATAATTAAATACTAAAAATAATTTAAAAGATCGTACTTTAAAAAAGTGTGGGAGGTTTTTTAATGAATATTTGTACTATTTTAAACTCAGAAAACTCAAAATCAACTCGATGATGTGTTATTTATACGTGTTTGCAATAACGTAATTTTAGAACACTAATATTCTTTTTATTAACAAAGTTATGAAGCGAAATGCGATATCATCGTTTTCTAAACCATCTATTTAAGTATTAAAAAGACAGTAACTCATTCCGAGCGGCTCTCATAATGAGAAACAGTCATTATAAAATGGATACTGAATGCATTTCAATAGGAGCTGGCGGATGTAAATACCGCCAGCACACGAATTTTAGCCTCGAACTCAGACACCATGCAAAATGTCCATTATACAATACTGAACAGATTATAAACATTTAGAAAGTCCAGAATCTGTAAAGGGTTGGCCGAAAACAGATCATTCTTTGATAAATCCATGAACGCAAGAATATGCTCAGGTGAAGCTTGATGTTCACTGCAGATGGTGCACGTAAGAAACAACTTTTCTCCTCCAATAAATTGAAGCGTTCTCGTGTGACCAATCCGAAGACGGGATAAGCAAGAAAAATCTCGGCGACTCAATCCAGAATCAATGCGACCCCCCCAGGCTTATCCGGCACGTACCAGTGCACGCTTAAATCTATTGAGTAAAATAATAATCAAACGGAGTCTATTTTTACTCGATTTTTGACTTCAAACAGCCATTCTCCCGATGGAGTCAAATGGGCTCCATTCTTCGACAAATATCAATGGAGCGAAAAATTCTCAATTTTTGAGCCTTCTACAACAGCTCCATTGAGGCTCAATAATCATCAAAAATGAGGAGTGTCTGTCTGTGTTTGATTCATATAACTGTACTCCATTAGGATTATTATTGAAGCTATAGAATGAGCGTTTTTGCAAAATAAGCCCTTTTTTAATTAACACATCTGTACTTCATAAAGATTATTATTTTAAGCTAGAAAAAGGGTGTTTTATTAAAATTGGCTGTTTTTGATTACTATATTGAATGATTCGTTTTCTTCATTTTTTATTATCAGAGCTGTCATCTAGGATTATAAGCCCGAGAAAATTAATTTTAAATCGAGGCAAATACATTACATATCTTAATACACTATAAAAAAGTATTTTTTTAATAAATAGAATATAATTTCACTATAGTCTCTCGTTATAAAACGAATTCACAGTACAGTCAGAATACAGAAATGCAATCCTGGTTCAACCAGCCGTGAGATTGAATGAAAGCAGCAACCCAATTTATTGACATGAAAAAGGTAAAATACTACTGACTCACTTTGGGTGGAGATATCGTAACTTCATTTGTTTTACAACAGCTTTTTATATTCCAATCGCAAGAAACTATGTCATTAAAGCGAAATCTTTACCTAAAGCATCTCCTCCCTATCTAGGCTGAATTTATTTCACAACTCTGAATACGAAAAAGATGGATTTGGTATTCGGATATAACATAAAATTATCAACAGCGAATACACACACACAACTATGCCCAACTATGAACCGTTAGCCGTTGAACAGCGTGGGTCACGTGACTGTAATAGGATATGGGTCGTGGGGGAGAAGAGACAGACAGAATACTCAAATAGACAAGATTTTTGCGGAAAATGAGTTAAATAGAATATAGCGGAGGGGGAGTGCTGGGGCGAATGGAGGCATTCACAAATTATTGTCTTGAATGAGTATTTTTTGTCGTAAAAGGATTTAAATCGGCCGATAAGAAATTTAATCAATAAAGGAGTGTTAGTTTTAATCAATAGATTTAAGCGTGTGGTGGGACACACTTAGAATACCTTGTTGTTTAAGCATATTCTCTTGACAAGATTTAAAAAGATCAAAGTCTATAGCTACATTGAGAATAGGAGAAACCATGAATGTTATAAAAGCTTCTAAAGTAATAATAGGTCACTTCTAATCAAAATAGTTTGGGCTGGAGGGAAAGTTCTATCGTATTTTAAAGAAAATATTTGAATTCATTTATAAAAATAATTTTTTTTTCCCGTTAGATAATTTTTCAGAGATCTGAACAGGTAATAATCAGATGGTGCAATGTCAGGTGAATACGGTGGGTGACTAAGGACTTTCCATTCTAACGCATTCAGGTTTTTTTTGCGTCACCATTGCAGTATGCGGGGGAGCACTATCGTGGTGGAACACTATTCCTTTTCTGGACGCTAATGCTGGCCTTTTTTCTTGGATAGCTGCCTTCAATTTATCCAGCTGATGGCAGTACAGATCCGCGTTGATGGTTTTTCCGTTTCAGCAGCTTGTAGTACACTGGACCAGTGGCGGCTCGTGGGTTATTTAAGAGGAGGTTCACACACAAAACAATTTTCGAAAATTAAATGTGCAGTTACGACGCACCTTACAAGTTAAAATAGATTTGCTTTTCCAGCAGTGAATGGAAAACAATGCACGCGAATGTAAGAAAACAAGTCATCTTTGCAGGGCCGTACCCAGAAAAAAAATTCAGGAGGGGGGAGGGGGCAACAGGTGAAAAAGACTAAATTTTTCACAAACAGGCTTCATTATTATTGTTTTGTTGACAAAATTTTAAATTTCGGGGGGAGCGGACCCCTGGTCCCCCCCCCCTAGGTACGGCCTTGTATCTTTGGTGTTACATTTCATCACCAAGATAAGTTTTAGCAAAGGTACTGTCTTGATTCATTTTATTTCCATTTTTACTTTCCGAACATGTACCATGTAAGGAAAGTATTGTAATCATGAAAAAATTTGAATTCGAGATTTTGGTGTATTTACACGTTTTGGGGTCTTCTGAATTCATTTATGCTATTTTTACGAGATGTATGTATGTATGTGTGTATGTGTGTGTGTGTGTATGTGTGTTTGTGTGTATGTGAGTGAACACGATAGCTCCTGAACGGGGCATGCGATTGAGCTCAAATTGGGTATATAGGTTATAAACCACCGTCGCAAGACCGGTATTGATTTGGGTGTGTATAGGACTTAGTTTTTCTACAGGGCTACGACAAAGATTTCTTTTACATTATGGTCTACAGGGAGAAATTTTTGAAAATGCGTTAGCGTTTAAACGGTAAATTCGATTCAGCTCAAAAAGTGTATATATGTTATAAACCACCGTCGCAAGACCGGTATGGATTTTGGTGTGTATAGGACTTATAGTTTTTCTACAGGGCTATGACCAAGATTTCTTTTACATTATGGCCTATGGGGGGGAAATTCTAGAAAGTGCGCTAGCGTTTAAACGGTACATTCGATTGAGCTGAAATTGGGTATACGTGTTATAAACCACCATCGCAAGACCGGTATTGATTTTGGTGTGTATAGGACTTATAGTTTTTCTACAGGGCTACGACAAAGATTTCTTTTACATTATGGCCTATGGGGAGAAATTCTTGAAAGTGCGCTAGCGTTTAAACGGTACATTCCATTGAGCTTAAATTTGGTATATATATTTGAATGATTCATCGATTCAAATTTATTTAAATGCTTGGTAATGATCTTAATCGTAAGTGTTCGGAAAGTCGAGTGGAGTCACTCCAGATTTTTTTTTCAAAGGATACTATTGAAAAATGCTATTGCTTTAGCTCCGAAACACGTCTTTCACTCGCATCTAATTTACTTGACACTAGTTTGTCAAAAAATAATGTTGAGAGAAATGATAGAAATAAAGAAAATATTAAGAAAATGAAAAAAAAAATTAATTAACTAACCGAACGTAACAAACCATTTGAAAATCCGGAAGTTATAGAGCAAAAATTGGAGCTGTGTGCACGATGAAACTGTGCGAACGGAATGATTTCATCCGTGCCGTACACTTTCCAGCTGTCTCGGCTTCTCATACCAGAGAGCGGTTCAGAGAAAAAAATTTCCGTATTGATTCAAGACTGCTGTAGTAACCTACACCAGGGGCGTAGACAGGGGGGGGGTATCGGGATATATCCCCCCCCCCCAGAAGGTTTTGGATTAGTGATGAAATTCCGTCTATTTATACAGATATAAGTTCATATCCCCCCCACGAAAAATTTTCCTATCTACGCGCCTGACCTACACTACAGTTCGTTAGCTGTAATAGGCCTATTTAATAACAGTGGGAGGAGGGAGGAGAGAGTAAAATTCATGTTTTAAATTCACATCAATCTAGAAGTGTGCTTAATATTTGTTTTAAATTTAATTTGTTAATGTTTTTATTCTTTAGTTTTTCCTTTGGGGGTTCACGTGCTCATGTGCTCCAATGGAAGAGCCACCACTGCACTGGAGATTTCTTGTCCTACCACAAACAAAGCAGTACTTTTCGTGGATGGATACTTGGGTTTTTTTTTTTACTGTTGCTGATGATGTTCCTGGTTTGCAGTAAGAGTTTTTCTCTCTTAATATTCTCGTAAAGAATCCACTTTTCATCTCCAGTAACCAGCCTGTCCAAAAACGGCTCCAGATTGTGTCTAATCAGATGGGATGAACACATTCTTACAAGATCAGACACTGCACTTTATCTACTGACATGTTTTTCACTTTAAATATCACAAGTAAAGGATGAACGGTAAAAAAGGGGCACCTTTTATATTACACAAAAAAATCCGATCGACTCACTAGCCAGATGTTTTTTTATTTACACGAAAAATCACCTGCCTATTTAAAATACCACAGAACGTTCCCTCCAACCCAATATTTGTGGAATTAAAACTCAATTTAGGAATTCCCTGAGCCCTCTTGCCATGATAGCACACATGCTACCTTTCTTATATGCTTATGCATCTATCCTTTCAAAGCTATATTATTTTTTAAGAGAAAAATGTTTCAAAATGTCATTTTGAAGTCATAAAAACATCACACATTGATTGTAAGATTCATAAATAATACCGTGTTTACTGGCGTAATAGTCGCACCCCCGTTTTGAAGCAGAAAAAACAGCTTTAGAGTTACAATATTAGGCAGTAGATTTTCTTCGCGTAATAGTCGCACCTAGACTTTCACAGTGAAAAACTGGCAAAAATATGTGCGACTATTACGCGAGTAAACAAGGTAATAGTCGTTTAGGTCCACATATGCCAACATGAATAGATGAAAGATATTTTAGAAGCAATCACTCTAAAAAATAACGGAACTACTGGAAACTTTCCATACAATTTTATGGAAATTCTCCGTTTATATTTGAATACTGGACTATTTCCGTACATCAAGGGTCAGCGCCTCTCTGAAACAGAATTTCTACTGAAGTTTACAAAAATCACCTGTAAAAAAAGTAACCTAAGTAAAAAAAAAAAAAAAAAATCACCTGCCTATTTAAAATACGAAAGAACTTCCCTCCAACTCAATATATAGAAGTGGGATCAGATGGATTTAAATGGATGTAAAAGTTTGTAAACAGCATTATCTTCATTTAAACCGGCGAAACGATATTGAAATTTTTTTTACGGGGTCTTGAAAAATTACATTATTAGTGATATACAGCTTTTTTTAAGGTTGTCCCCCAAACTCGTCCAGTTGGACGACAATGCATCACCTAGTTTGGCGGGGGGGGGGGATCATTAAGAAAATCTGAACCACTTTCATATTTAAAATACGCACTAAAGTGCTCTCTATTAAAAGCTTCCGAATCGTTTGAAATAGCCCAATACCTCGCAAACTAAAGAGGGGGGGGGGACTAAAGCCCCTCCCCCCCTCAAAGGTGGAGTGTTAGAAGTAAAAAGCTTTAAAAACTGAAAATTGTCACTCATGAAGGAAAGTATTTTATTTTTAAAAACTGTTTTCAAATTATTTATAAAATATTTTTTTACCAAACAAAAGACGCTGGTGTTTAAACAAACACTGACAGCGAGTGTATGAAACACAGTTTGACTCGATGACAACATCACTGAAAAGATCCGATAAGTATTTATGATTCTATAAGGAGCTACACCGATAGTGAGCTTACGTTCTATGGGCCAGTCAAGTGGTTCGGGTTATTTTGACGTTATAAGAGAGTTATAAGTATAATAGAGGTCACTATAGAGGTGTATTTGTAGCCCAACTACCCCCCTCCCCACTTCTAAACTAAAATCCACTGGTTGGTCTGCTCAGAAATTGAGTATGAGTAACAACGTAGTGCGAGCTACAGACGCAGGGTTTTTTAATATTTAATAAGAACTCTAATGTTTCGTAAAAGTGTTCTACTTTAACGCTTTGAGGCGCAACCCTTTCCCAATGCTGAAAAAAGGGCAGCCGTTGCCATCGCTCGACTTAACTACCAGCAAGATGGCGGACGATCGAAACGTTCATCGCGTGCCACAGATCGAGAGACCCTTTTTTTTGACGCAGCTGGCTGTGCTCGCGCACAGCCTTTTACAGGATGGCCTATGGGAGGACATTCTTGAAAGTGCGCTAGCGTTTAAACGGCGCATTCGATGGAGCTCCAATTCGGTATATGTTATAAACCAAAATCGTAAGACCGGTATTGATTTGGATGTGTCTAGGACTTATAGTTTTTCTACAGGACTACGACCGAGATTTCTTTTACATTATGGCCTATGGAGGTTGAAATTCTTGAAAATGCGCTCGCGTTGAAACGGCGCATTCGATGGAGCTCCAATTTGGTATATATGTTTGAAATATTCATCGATTCAAATATATTGAAATGCTGGGTCATGATCTTAATCGTCAGTGTTCGGAAAAGTCGAGTGGAGTCACTCCAGATATTTTTAATAAGTTACCGCAATGAAAAATTGAAACTGCGTAGGGCTAGACTCGTCTCCCCTCCCTCCCCTAAGGCCGGGCACTGGACCCAGAGGTCTACCCAACCCCCACCCGTTTAGGGCCCACGGTTTCGTCACTCCTCTAGGTTCATAGTAACAGTTCACAGTACAACTTGTCAAGCGACCCTCTAAAATTTCTTTCGAGTCACCAGCGCCATTGACATCTTTAAAAAAAGCTGTCAAAAGTTGCACAATTCCCTACAAGAACAAGCTTCAGAAAAAGAAGACAGACAAAAAAAAATAAAATAAATCTGACAGTCTATCACACGAAGAGAGAATGACCGTTCGGCTATACCACTCAATTATATACCCCCCCCCCCTTCCCCCGCCATTTCTGCCGCAATAGGCCATGTCGCGTGGATTCCACTGTGTGTGTGTCTGTGTCGTTGCAACGGAATTTTTCAAAACTCTCCACGCCTATCCCTGACTCACCCCCGGGTGCACCCTGTTTAAACATTTATGAGGACTTCGCTTTTCTCTGACATGGCATCAGGGCGAGGGTGTGTCTACTCGAGAGAAAAACCTTCGCGTGCGAATTTGCCAACCTCGATTTCCATTAAAGAAAAAAATAAATAAAATAAAAAAATAAAAACCGTCAGCACGCGGAGGGCGTGGTTTACCCGGGCTCTAAGCTCCGCCCAGTTTCTTGAAAAAAAAAATTTTTTTTTTTTTTTTTTTTTTTTTTTTTTGGTTTTTCGACTTCTTTGCCCAGTCTGATAGGAGCCAACCTTGGTTTAGAATGCGCTCGAACCTCGAACTTACCTGCTGTGTTCGGAGGAGGGGGGAGGGGGTTACCGATTTCCCCCCCCCCTCCCAGCACGCTCGCTAGTGTCTCGAAGCTTGATAGGTTTAGGTCCGGGTTGAGTCCGCTTCTGGCAAGATCATAATTATTTTCGGTGGAATATTTTTTTTTTTCTTTCTTTTTCGTTTTTGTTTCCGCTGCTGCCACCTTGCGTCAGCTGGATGCTTCGGATGGTTTGGGGAGAGGGGGGGGGGCTCTTTCTTTTTTTATAGACTGTCAACAAACCTCCCAAGTCGAACGCTGCCCTTGCGAATGGCCCAGAAGATATAAATATGTTCCCCCCCTCCCCCATCCTTGCTGTTGGATGTAACAATTCTACATGAAGACAAGGAAGGACTTTTGAACAGCACTAAAAGTGGGGCTCAAAGAAACAGAATCTCTTTCACAGCGTGTGTACAAATTAGAAAAATCTGGAGTGACTCCACTCGACTTTCCGAACACTTACGATTAAGATCATGACCCAGCATTTCAATTAATTTGAATCGATGAATCATTCAAACATATGTACCTAATGGAAGCTCCATCGAATGCGCCGTTTCAACGCTTGCGCACTTTCAAGAATTCCCCCCCCCCCCCGTAGGCCATAATGTGAAAGAAATCTGGGTCGTAGCTCTGTAGAAAAACTAAGCCCTATGCACATCAAAATCATTACCGGTCTTATAATGGTAGTTTATAACATGTATACCCAATTGGAGCTCCATTGAATGTATCGTTTAAACGCTAGCGCATTTTCAAGAATGTCCTCCCATAGGCCATAATGTAAAAGAAATCTTTGTCGTAGCCCTGTAGAAAAACACATTCAAATCAATACCGATCTTACGATGGTGGTTATGACATATAGAGACCCAATTGGAGTTCAATCGAATGGACCATTTAAACGCTAGCGCCAGAGCCTGATTATGACCAACAGGGGCCCCGGGCATTGATGGATTTGGGGACCCCCCCCCCCCATCTATGAAATTTGCTTTATTTTTCATAAAATTTTGTTATAAACAAGAAAATTTCAGAACAACATTTGATATAGGGGGCCCTTTTGAGCCAGGGGTCCTGGGCAAACTCCCGATTTGCCCGTGCGATAATAAGGCTCTGGCTAGCGCGCTTTCAAGAATGTCCCCCCCCCCCCCATAGGCCGTAATGTAAAAGAAATCTGGGTCGTAGCCCTGTCGAAAACTATAAGTCCTATACACACCCAAATCAATACCGGTCTTGCGGCGACGGTGGTTTATATCGTATATCCCCAATTGCAATTCCATCGAATGCCCCGTTTAGGAGCTATCGTGTTCACTCACATACACACACACACACACACACACACACACACACACATACATACGTACATCTCGTAAAAATAGCATGCATAAATTCAGAAGACCTCCAAACGTGTCCATACACCCAAATCTCGAAGTCGAATTTTTTGATGATTACAGTACTTTTCTTGCATAGTAAATGTTCGGAAAGTAATAAACTAATCGCAATCAGAGATTCGAAAAAATTCAGGCTGATTCTTCATAATGTGCTTTATATACCGTAATAAATGAAAAACGGTGCATTTTATGAATCTTTCTGAAAAGATTCTTCAGCACTGAACTAACTGTACATCAAAAATTTTCGGAGAGTAACGCATCCTGCCAAATTTTCCATTTTTAAGAATTTTTTCTGAAAGTTTGGTTAATGATACAAGCATAGGCGCACCCGCGGTGGGGGCTTACGGCCAATCATCTACGCTAGGGGGTGGGATTGCCCTCCGTGGGGGACTTTCTAAAGGCCAATGTCTAGAACGCGCGCTTCCCGCTTGCCGCTACCAGTAGGGGCCATTAGAGGTGCAGCTACTATTAGGGGCCATTACTAGAATACTAGAATGGCCAATACTGGAATGGCCCCTACTAGTAGGGGCCATTCTAGTAGGGAGGGGTAGGTGGCCAATTCTCAGTTGTAAGCAATAAATTTTTCCCGCCGCAGAGAAAGAGGGAGATACTCCAGTATTAAACCGACAAAAGGTAATTGGGGATCGTGGATAATATTGCGGTTTCACAGCTCCCCCATCTATTGTTCGGTCAAGGACAGCCCGCTGTCGCTCGGCGGAAAGCGCTGCCAGATATCCCCATTCAAATACTTTGTACGGCGGGTAGCGTCTGATGTGGATAATGGCCTTAAGGGGTCCTATCCCGTATTTACGCGACGTTTCGGAGAAAAACACGGAAAACTCCGATCGGTAAGATCGGCGGACGCGACCTGGTTTCGAACCAGGTACCTTCCGTCTCCCAGTTCAAAGCGCTATCGCTATGCCATTGGGGGGGGGGGGGGACGGTGGGGGCTAAAGCCTCCTCCAACGCTGAATAACTTGACGTGAAAAGCTTTCAAAATGAAAATTGTCACAATGAATTAAAACATTTTATTTTAAAAAACTGCCTTCAAGTCATTTTTAAAGTATTTTTTTATTAAGAGACGTTCGTTTTAAAATAAATACTTACAGCTAATGTAGGAAATACAGTTAAACTCGGTACAGCATCACTGAATGGATGAGATAACTATTTATGATTTTGTAACGACTTACGTTGATATAAGTGTACGTATGTTCTATGGGCAGGTGGTACAGAATATTTTGACGTTATAAGAGAGTTATAGCTGTAGTCGAGGTCTCTGTAACCGGGTTCAGCAGCATTTGTAACCTTACCCCCCCTCCCCCGCAAAAAAAAAAAAAAACTAAAATCCTGGGTGCGCCACTGGATGCACGTTTATCCAATGAGATTATCCTATTCTGGAACAGAATTTTTACTGGAGTTTACAGGAATAAAATTCCGTAAATATACGGAATACAGCTGCCAATACTTTTCCCGTATTTTCACGGAAATTATTTCTACAGTGATTTACAAACTTGTTTTTTTGCTTTAAGCTCTTAACATCCCGACATTTTGACATGATTTTTTTTTAAATTTTAATTTCCTCCTTTTAATTTTAATTCCTTCCATTCACTTTCCAATAAAGAAAGGTTGAAAAGTGTTTGTAATTTCGGTTTGTCTGTCTGTCCATCCAGCCGTACTCTCCCCTAAATAGGCATAGACTATTATGAAATTTATACGTGTGATTTCTACACACTGTACCCTATTGAAAAAAAAAAAAAGTGTATGTATTATTTAGTATTTCTACAGAAGCCCCCAAATGGACAGGGCCTGATTACCGAAATAGCTTGGGGGGCTAGTTTCCCCTCAGAATTTAAAGGGGGGGCCAAAAATGACTGAAAAGCTGATTTAAAAAATCAAAAATTTTGTTTTTAAGTTATTGCAAAGATTTTTAATGAAGAGAAAGGAAAAGCTATATTTAAGTCTCGATACTTCATGTCGCAACTTCTCAATGGGTTTATAGTTAACGATATCTTTGCCTGGGACATCTGCTCGAGTTGAGAGAGTCTTCTATTATGGGGAACATTCTATCGGCAAACAGGGGTAAACTTTCAGTATGTATAATGTTAAACATCTTCTAAATGTCAAAATTAATTCTGAGCTTCCATTTTGTGATTTTTAGGATGTCATCAAAACAAAAAGCTCGAAAAAGCCATGTCTATTGAAAAATAAGATTCAATAAATTAAGTTTAATGTTCCAGTAAGGTAATCGAACGATTTTTTGTTTACTTTTTAAAGTAATTTCAAAAATACTCTAAAATCTCGTTACAATAAACTAAACTATTATGAAGATGTATTATTAAAATATTTTTATCAAAGGAAAATTTCAACTTATTGAATAAAATATTTTATCAAAGGAAATATTTTATTTGAATTATTTGAATAAAACTAATTCAATCAACGAAATTTCCTTTTAATGAATAAAATGGTTTTTAATCATAGAAAATCATTAAAACTTTACCTTTTCCAAACAAAATGGAGAGGGGGGGTGGAAGAAGACTGAGTTTCCCCTCACTTCAGAGGTAAGTCTGCAGTAAAGGGTATTTACTGCAGACAGACGTTACACGAAGGACAGACAGACAGTCTATCCAATTGTCCTTATGCATTGTTGGAGAAGCCTCACCCAAAATGAGGGATTGTGAAACCATCAGAGAACCACTTGAGTTGGGTTTGTGCATCCATCTCTGCCACCCACCTGCAAGCGGTGAGGTCTCGGGTTCGAATCCCGTTAATCCATAGTTGTCACTTTCAACCGATTCTGAGTTAGTGCTTGTGTTATACTGTCATTGTTAATAAACGTTATTCGGGGTTATTATAGATGTTAAAACAGATATGGTAAGACCATCTGAGGTTGCAGTCACAAAACCTCAAGAAAGATTCCCAATTACAAGAGCGAAATCACCAAGAATGGCGTAAAGTAGCATTTAAAACTGTTGTAGAATCCAATTTATTCCATAATTCGTTTAAAATGAAAATTAAGGCTGTTCCACTTAAAAATCATGGAACTTTAGAACAGCTTTTTAAAAAATTGAATTGCGCTAGAGATTCGAAAAAAAATGAGACTGTTTCGTTGCATTGTGAACTAATTGACACTGATAATGAACCTATAGGAATGACGAAATTGACAGAAAAAAAAAATAACTCGGCTGTTCGAGCCTCGTCAGGGGGAGACCCCCCCCTGAATGCCCCTCATTTTTTAGTTTCATCAATGCCATATTAAAACGATATTAATGGACTATGTATTTTATCTCTCATCTTTCGTCTATTTCGCCTGCTCACCCTATGTCGAAATTTTTAGGATTGTAACCTATTTTTAGAAAAATACACGGGATGCTTATTCTACAGCAATATACTACTACAATAGATTAAAGCTGTTGTGAACTAATAGTATTACATAAATTACATAAATTTACATAAATGTATGTAAAAAAAATACATGGTATGTCTATTCTACAGCTTACGAAATAGTGTAACAATAGATTAAAGCTGTTGTGAATTCATAGCATTTAAATAGGTGTAAAATTATGTCGCTTTTTTGGGATACATTTTTCGGACAATTTTCAATAAAGGGGGTGAGGGATAAAATGACATAGTCATTAATATATATATATATATATATACATATATATATATACACGCTTAAATCTATTGAGTAAAATAATAATCAAACGGAGTCTATTTTAACCCAATTTTTGACTTCAATCAGCCATTCTCCCGATAGAGTCAAATGGCTCCATTCATCGACAAAGATCAATGGAGCGAAAAATTCTCAATTTTGGAGCATTCTACAACAGCTCCATTGAGGCTCAATAATCATCAAAAATGAGGAGTGTCTGTCCGTTTTGGATTCATATAACTGCACTCCATTATGATTATTATTGAAGCTATAGATTGAGCGTTTTTGCGAAATCAGCCCTTTTTACTTCCTTGTACGTAGTATAAGGAAGTAATGTGATCCCGAAAAATTTTGGGGGCCAAATTTCGACATAAAAACCGATTTTGACTACCTCTAAATTTAATTAAAAAAAATTTTTCGATGCATGTCATCGTAGGTTAGCATGCACGATCATATTAACGCGTCTGCAACTCATTTTGACCAGTGGCGAGTCTACTGTGGCCAGTTTTTCCATGCCGTCTGTACGTACGTACGTATGTATGTAACTCGCATATCTCAAAAACTATTGGTCGTAGAATGTTGAGATTTGATATTTAGGATTGTTCTATGATCTAGTTGTGCACCTCCCCTTTTGGTGGCAATCGAATGGATAGTTTATGTACATGACCGCCCAAAAGATTCGAAATACATTACGCTCTATGGGCCGAAATTCATTAAACTCGCCTAACTCAAAAGCTATTAGGCGTAGAATGTCGAAACTTCATATTTTGGATAGTTGTAACATCTAGTTGTGCACCTCCCCTTTTGGTTCCATTCGACTGGATAGTTTATCTACAGGACTGCCCAAAACATTCGAAATACATTACACTCAATGGGCCGAAATTCATTAAACTCGCATATCACAAAAACTGTTAGGCGTTGAATGTTGAAACTTTATATTTAGGATTGTCTGTAACATCTAGTTGTGCACCTCCCCTTTCGGTTCCATTCGACTGAATAGTTTATCTACAGGACCGCCCAAAAGATTCGAAATACATTACGCTCTATGGGCCGAAATTCATCAAAGCGTTTTTTAGAGGTATTGGGCTATTTCAAACGACTCAGAAGTGATATATGCTGTAAAGAGTTAGAAAATGAATTTCTCCATTAAAAAAAGTGTCTTTTTCATTTATAGTTCTGCTACAGGAACACTCAAAAGATTTCCAATACATTACGGTCAATAGCAATTTTAGGGGCATTCATCCATTTCAAGCACAATACCGTCCTACCACATAAGTTAGGTAATGGTCCGACCACGGTCACGTGCCTCCCTCAAGAACTATGCCAAAAGTCGCCAAGCTTGGCGACTTTTGGTGTATGTGTGTGCATATTTAACTCTCAAATCTCAAAAACTATTATGAAATTTCATATATAAGAATGTTGTAACATCTAGTTGTGCATCTCGATTTTTGGTTCCAATCTACTGGAGAGTTTATTTACAGGACCACCGAAAAGAATTTCAGTACCTTAATGTCTATGGACATCTTCATTATAATACAACTGTAGACAGTCATTGTTTGGTACATGCCCAAAATCTCGCCGTCTGTCCTCGACCTTGGCGAGTTTTGGCGAAATATCGCCAAATTTGGCGATAGTCAGTCATTTGGTCCATGCCCAAAGTATCGCCATTTGTCATCGTTCTTGGCGAGTTTTGGCGAAATATCGCCAAATTTGGCGATAATCTGTCATTGTTTGGTTTATGCTTAAAATCTCGCCAAATGTCGTCGACATTGACGAGTTTCGCCGAAATATCGCCAAATTTGGCGCCAAAAATTATTTCCTATTTTGTATAACTCTAAAACTTTAAACCCGTAGATTTTTAACTTTGTATTTAGAACTATTGTAATATCTAACTGTTTTCAATATCTTTTTTGACAGCAATCGACTGAGAATTTATTTACATGGTGAGCCAAATGACTTTGAATACATTGAGGTGTATAGATGCATTCAATTCATTGAAAGTCTGTGGTCAATGACTACTTTGGCTATCCCCAAAATCTCGCTGACTATCTCAAGTTTGTCGGCTTTTGGTGAAATATCGCCAAATAAAGTGTCAGAAGGAAATCTTTCGAATTGAACTCAGCTTGGCGATATCGAAATATTTGGCTAGAAATCGCTAAACCTTACTATTATTGATATTTTATCTCTTTCAAACAAATAAATTTAGAGGAAGTGCGTCGAAAATATTTTTGATCTAATGGACGTGCAAGGAAGTCATGTGTTGGACACATCAGATTTTTTAATTAACATATCTGTACTCCATTAAGATTATTACTTTAAGCTAGAAAAAGGGTGTCTTATTAAAATTGGCTGTTGTTGATTCATATATTGAATGATTCGTTTTCTTCATTTTTCATTATCAGAGCTGTCATCTAGGATTATAAGCACGAGAAAATAAATTTTAAATCCAGGCAAATACATTACATATATCTTAATACACTATAAAAAAGTATTTTTTTAATAAATAGAATATAATTTCACTATAGTCTCTCGTTATAAAACGAATTCATAGTACAGTCGGAATACACAAATGCAATCATGGTTAAACCAGCTGTAAGATTGAATGAAAGCAGCAACCCAATTGATTGACATGAAAAAGGTAAAGTACTACTGACTCACTTTGGGTGGAGATATCCTAACTTCATTTGTTTTACAACAGCTTTTTATAATTCAATCGTAAGAAACTGTCATTAAAGCGAAATCTTTACCTAAAGCCTCTCCTCCCTATCTAGGCTGAATTTATTTCACAACTCTGAATAGGAAAAAGATGCATTTGGTATTCGGATATAACATAAAATTATCAACAGCGAATACACACACAACCATGCCCGACTATGAACCGTTAGCCGTTGAACAGCGAGGGTCACGTGATAGTAAAAGGGTATGGGTCGTGGGGGAGAAAGACAGAATACTCAAATAGACAATATTTTTGTGAAAATTGAGCTAAGTAGGATCTAGCGAATCGGGAGGACTGAGGGGAATGGGGGAAATAACAAATTATTGTCTTTAATGAGTATTTTTTAGTGTAAAAGGATTTAAATCAGCCGATAAGAAATTGAATCAGTAAAGGAGTGTTAGTTTTAATCAATAGATTTAAGCGTGTATATATATACTCAATCCAATTCCGTTTTTCTTTTTCTGATTTACCATTGTTTGGATTTCTATCTGCTGCATGTGTCCGCTTATTCCTGTTTTTACTTAAGATTTTGAGTTCATTGTTTTGCTCATCAGTCATTACATGGATATTTAGAATTTTGTATTTGCCAAGTGGATGCTACGTTGATTCGTAAGTTATGCTTTTTACTATATATATATATATGTCTTTACGCAGTGGAGGACCCCCATGAACCCCGCGGCTCGAGGTGACCCACCCCCCTCCCCGAAGAGTAAGGGACCCCTTTATAATGGCTAGCCGAGATTCGGCTTTTTTTAAAAACTTTTCCTTCATGAAAGTGTTACTTTAACAGCCTAGTATTTTAATGGTTTCATTGGCGAAATCTTTACATCTAAAGGGATACTTAACAACTGTTGAAGCAGCAGCGCATTTTAGTCTATTATTTATAGAGGTAGGAATTCAAAAAGGTGGGGGGGGGCGACTTCGATGCCTGGCATAGGGTGACGATGCATTATTAATTCCTCAGGCTTTCAGATCATCGGTTTGTCTTTAACCCTTTGAGGCGCAACCCTTTCCCAATGCTGAAAAAGGGGCGGCCGTGGCCATCGCTCGACTGAACGACCCGCAAGAGGGCGGACGATCGAAACGTGCCACTGATCGAGAGACCGTGCAGCGAAGCCAGCTGCATCAAAAAAGGGTCTCTGGATCTGTGGCACGCGATAAACGTTTCGATCGTCCGCCCTCTTGTGGGTCGTTCAGTCGAGCGATGGCCACGGCTGCCCTTTTTTCGACATGGGGCCACCTATCCAGCCGTTCTTGCATTATTCCCTTTTTCGGCAGATGTCGGTGCTGATAAAAAGAATCGTGACCCTTTTTGGACGGGAAAGGACGTGCTCCAAAATAAAGGATTTTCGCGGAGCTCTGTCACCCGCCACTCTTTTTATAGAAATCCAATCTATTCTTCTTGACTGGCAACAACGTCAAAACGTCAGAGTTGAGTGTTCCCAGAACGGGAACACTGCGCGTTAAAGAGTTAAAGCTCTTCAAAAGTCCTGTGACGACGAAAATTAAATTTGACGAAAAGGACATGGGGCTTTGACAAAGCAGCTTTACTAGCTGTTTCGGGTTAAGCCTAGGGGAATCTGCACCGCCCCCGCCCCCTCTCTTTAAGTGGCATACTGTGCCCAGTTCGAACAAAGGAGGCATTTTGATAGAATTGAGCCGTCTAGGTCTTTTGACCGAAGCGCAGTGGCGTGGGCGTGGTATAGAGCGAGTTCCACTGCAACAGCACGAAAGTATGAAATGCGACAGCATCAGCGTGGGACTTCATAATGAAGTGGTAGCCATAGATTTCTGCGTTCGTGTTCGATGCAGCTCGTCATGTTTTACGAGCGATTTATTTTTTAAATGTTTTCTGCAGCTAATGGAGGATAAAAGGGTGCTATGGACCCTTTCCGTGCGAGTGGCGGGCGTGTTTTTTTCGCAAGAAAATTTTTGTCAGCTTATAGCGTGCCAGAAATCATTGAGAGTCCATTCAGGGGGTGCAGATGGGGTTGCCAGTTTAGCCCCCTTTGTGGCTAGATCAGAGTTTCTTAAACTGTGGGTTGCGACCCCAGTTGGGTTCGCAGTATCTGCATCAGGGATGGCTAAAAATTCTAGCAATTTTTATATTTCTTTCATTTTCCATTTAATTTCCTTTTCATTAGGTGTTTCTTTGACTTTTCATTAATTTAAATAATTCTCTTTAGTTCCACCATTTCAGTGGATGGTGGACAATGGTAACGGCAGAGCCTGATCATTTATAGATGGAGCTCCGGGGACACAGGTTATTTTGGTGCTCATATATTATCACAAGCACTTCACGTTGTTTCCCCAACATAAAAATAAAACATTTTTAAAGAATTGCAGAATTGAATTAAAAATTATCAATGTATTTATAATTATTTATATGAGGACTAGATATTTAAAAGTGATTTTAATGTTTTTTAATCCATTTGTATTTTTAGAGCATGGGTGCGCGTACTCAAGGAATGACAATTATGGCAGGGGTGCCTAGTTTCTCACGCCAGAAAGTTTTCCTGGTACACCAAAAAGTTCTTTTCTACATCAAAACATAAAAAAACGTTAACTTTATTTTGTGATGAGCATATATATATATATATATATATATATATATATATATATGACCCTACTGTACGTTTTCAAAAACTCTTAACTTCTTTTTTATGGATCCATGAGTCTTAAAGGTCATTGAGTTAGAAGAACAGAAAATAAGTCTCCATTTATTGTTAAACAATTATGCTATTATGCTATAAATATTACAAAGAAAATTTCGTTTAAAAAAATATATTACTGCAGAATATATAGGAATTACAATATTGAATTTGTAATAAATCGGGTGATTTGGAGCTCTTATTTTTCAGGGGCCCCCGGCTATTGCCCCGCATGCCCGTGTGGCAATCAGGCTCTGGGTATCGGTAGGAATCAAGTAAAAATCGATTTCTTACTTTTAGCTATCATTATCTCCCAGAAACTGTTTAACAGTGCAGAAGGAAACAATCATTTAATTAAAATCGTTAAAATTTTACATACTTTCAAGACTTCAAAACAGTCCAAATCTTTTCCTGCTTGTTTTGCATACTATAAGAAATGAAAACTTTAAAACTCATTTTCTCAAACTGCCATTTTCGCAGATTTCCATCCGTAGAAAATACTCCCTGAGCATTGATTTGCTTTCTATTTTTGTAAAATTGCGGTAGTTACTAAAAGTGCCCTTGCAGAATGGACATGCCGCTGTTGGATGCTTCAATCAGTGGACGCTTTCATAAACATTCAACCACTGGCTATTGTGCAACTAGTTTCAGTTTTACATTTCCTCAATGCCTTTAACGGTGTTATTCGAAAAAATCATGTGATTTTGGTACATAATTACAAATGAACTAATTATGCCAGGCACTTCAAAATTTTGAAACTGTCTCTTTACAAGCTGTATTAGATACTGCGAAGACAGGTCAATCTGTATTAGTTTCAAAACTTTTAGAAAAAATTCTTAAAAATCGGAAATTTTCGCAAAGCGTGTCACTCTTCGAAAAATCTTGCAGCTCAGATCCATATTTAAGAATTTTCTCTGAAAATTTCACAAAAGCCACAGCTTTTTCGCTTATCGCAGTGTGTAAAACAGCTTTTGAAGAACCATCTGGAATTTTTTGGAGACCATGGTGCTGTTAGTTTATTTCAATTTGTGTACCAAGACCAAAAACAGAGTTCTTTTTTTTCGAAGAACAGCCTTAATGGGCTGACCTATGTTCTTAAAGTCAACTGAAAAATAAAAGACTTTAAAAGTAAATCAACTGAGACAGAAGCCAGTTGATTCAGTTTTCGATTGTTTGCTTATAGTTCGTTTCGTTCTGATAGGCGAAATCAATATTCTGCAATTTGGGAAGGATGCGAGACGAGACAGAGATTTACAGCTTTTTTGCGAGACAAGACAAACATCTTTAATATTACGATATAGGGATTTAGCGAGACGAGACAAAGCTTTTAGGCTGTTTTGCGAGACGCCTATTTTCCGTCTTGCGTCCATCCCTACCCGCGATAACCCATTTATGCCTAGCGTCCCTTTTTTGGGACGGCATTTTCGCTATCAGTCGAAAACGTTATTTATTTTTCCTAGCCTTTATTCGCGAGTATTGAACCTCTATTCCACAAAATATTTTAATATAGCCAAATAGGATGTTGACATTTCAATTTTTATACATAAGGATTTTAAATGAAATCATCCCTTCAGAAAAAACACTCAAAATACTGGTGTTAAACGATAAAGTAATTAAAAAACTTTGTAAAAAACACACATAAGAAGTAACTTCTTATGTGTGTTTTTTACAAAGTTTTTTAATTACGAAATCATCCCTTGTTCAAAAAGTTGACATCAGAAATTTATCCATTACTGCTGGTGTTAGCAAAAATCGAAGAAAGTCGCAAAAATATCTAGGCACGAATGGGATAAACAAAAGCATCCTCAGAGCAACAAAACTGAAGAAACTGAAGTCATTCTTAAAGTCGAAAGAAACTAAGACCACTCATATCATCTGTTCCAGTTTTCGCCCGTTTTTGAACGGAAACTAGTGACACAAGTGGATGAATGAACGAACACGCGAAATAAATAAAAATTCTTACGTATTCGCAAGCAGTGCCCTTTGGAGTTAGCCATAAAGTTTTAGCAGATGCCGCCGCCTGAGTGCTGTAGTGGCTGACGAACCATTCTATCACAGCTCAGGATTGGGTTCGATTCCCACTTTGGGCTTGCCCGTCTCTTCTTACAACGTAACATTGGCCACGTGGCGGGTGTCCCTATAACAAAATGGTCGATGATTTGAGCCTTAGTAGTAGCGAATGACATAAGGTCAAGTGTCCCGCTCTTGGAGAGAACCACCGACTTTGATACCGGACGATCGTTGAATAGTGCAGACGAGCAAAACAACATCAGAGCCTCAAAGGAAATTAGAAGAGCTCCTTTTAATGATTAGATACATAAGCACCCTCTAGGGACGCATGGTGACGAATCATGATGCAATTTACTACTAACGTACACATGCGCAAAACATAAACTTAATGATTACGATTAACAGCGCCCTCTTACAGGCAAATTTCGTTTAGCTCTTTCAGAGTACTTCGATGATAGTCTTGTATTCCGTGGAGGGATTGCACAGCAGATGCCAAGGGCTGCAATCGTAAACGACAAACTCGTTGCACGAGTTTTCGTTAGAAAACTGGAATGCGTTTGTTTAGAGCTATCAGTTTCTTTTGCCTTTACGAACAACTTCAGTTTATTTAGTTTCGTCGCCTTGGAGATGTGTTTGTTTACAATTCGCGTCTGTTGTTATTTTGGTCGATGATAGTCTTTAGTAAAAATCTGAATCTTATTTAGTATAAAACTCAATATAAATCTGATATTTTTCTGATTAAGTTCAAAAGTTAAAATTTCAATTAAACTTGCATTTTTTTTTTTCAACGAGTATTTAGCAAGAGGAAGTTCGAATTTCGCTGCGGTTAAAATCAACTTCAATCTCACACTAAAAACATACATTTTTGACTACTACTACAAGACTACTTTACTACAAGAAAATGATTACCTCTGAAAAATTCTGTACCTTCATTGCAGTTCTTAGCGTGTGCATGAATTTCCTCCTCGAAAAAATATCATTTGCAGCCTCAGCAAAAGTAAAATACTTGAAACTCCGACGCCATTTCATAAAAGCAACAACGTGCAGCAAGTCAATTTTCTCAACAAACTAGACAAACCTGCTCCGTGCTCAGTTTACTTAGTTTGAAACGAACGCCCTAGTTTATAAACTGCATGCACTCAGTTTCGTTTACGAACCCCTTAGATGGAAACTCGTTGAACGAGTATTGTTTGCCGTTTGTCGTTTACGAATGCGACCATTGAGACGTCTGAAGAAGAAACGCACTCTCAAAGATTGTGAAACTGCTGCGGAGCTTTTCTAGTGGTGTTTGGGAAATTTTATCGTATTCCGATTTAAATTGGCAACTACCACCAGTACCGATGAATTTGCTTCTGATATGAATTTAATATTGGGTTGGCAACTAAGTAATTGCGGATTTTTTTTAGAAAATCAAACACAATTTTTTCATGGAACTAAATAACTTTATTCTGTAATGTATTGCCCATTTTGATCAATGACCTTTTGCCATCTTTCAGGCAGCATCATAATCCGACGTTCATAAAACTTCTGGTTTTTATTAGCAAAAAACTGAATCAGGTACGATTTGACATCATCATCATTATTGAAATTTTTACCATTCAAGGAGTTTTGTAAAGATCGAAACAAAAAGCAATCAGATGGTGCAAGGTCAGGACTATATGGTGGATGTGGCAAAACATTCCAACCAAGCTCCAATAATTTTTACCGAGTGACCAAAGATGTGTGTGGCCTTGCATTGTCAAGATGGAATACAACTTTTCGATTTTTCAATTCGGGCCGCTTTTCTTCAACTGCATTGTTTAATTTCGTTAGTTGTTCAATGCAGACATCAGAATTGATCGTTCGGTTGGGTGGTAAGAGTTCGAAGTACACAATTCCTTTGTAATCCCCCCAAACTGATAACAAAACCTTCTTTTGATGAATATCAGCTTTTGATGTTGTTTGAGTTGGTTCACCTGGCCTGCTCCACGATCTTTTCCGCTTGATATTGTTGTAAACAACCCATTTTTCATCGCCAGTTATCAATCGTTTTAAAAATGGATCATTTTCATTACGTTTCTTTAGCAAATCGCAGCTGTTAATGCGTTGCGTTAAATGCGTTTCTTTCAGTTCGTGAGGAACCCATGTATCGAGTTTTTGAACATAGCCAAGTTGTTTTAAGTGATTTTCAATGCATGTATGTGATACATGAAGCTTCTCTGCAATCTCACGTGTTGTACTGTGACTATCCAAATCGATTATTGCTTTGATTAGAACGTCATCAACTTCAACTGGACGACCAGAGCGTTTTTCATCGTTGAGTGAAAAATCACCAGAACGAAATTTGGCAAACCAACTTTGACAGTGCCGTTCTTTTAAGGCTTCATCATCCTAAACAGCACATAACTTTTTATGAGCTTGCGATGCGTTTTTCCCTTTGCGGAAATAATAAAGCAAAATATGACGAAAATGTTCCTTTTGACTTTCCATTTTTCAACGAAGGCCAAGTGAAAACTACGCAACCCATCAAATAACTTTTTTTACTGATTGACAGTTGAATTGCCTACTATCAAATAACAAAATGTGTTTTACATTTGTAAATTGTCTTCAAACCTAAAAATTCAACTGAAGCCATCTATGAGTGAAATCCGCAATTACTTAGTTGCCAACCCAATAGATAACTGATAACGAGATTCTCTAGGAATTTTTGCCGCCGAGGAATGATTATAATCAAACAGCGTTTTTTTAAGAAGTTGCACCCTGAAGCATTTTCTTCTTTCTTTTTGAAAAGTAACTTTATGAGTCTTGGAACAAAAAGGGTGGAAAAATGACTAATGCTTGAATCATTTTCGCGACTGACGTTCAAGAGTGTTGCCATTTTGCGTCTTGGCAGCAAAAACACTGCGCGACAATGCGTCGAAATGACGTAAAAAATCACGTGCACAGTTCACGAGTTTGCAATCAATAGATTAAGACTTCAACTTATAATTACCTACAGGAAACCTCGGCCGTGTTCGTAAACACCGAACTCATTGCATTCGTGAGTTTAACTCATCGACAAAGAATAGCTGCTTAGAATGTTCAGTGCACAAAAATTTCAGCTGTTGCCAACGCTCGATTTAATTACTAGCCACAAAGAGTTGCCAACTGCATGCCACAGTGCCAGAGCGCTTCGTTAATGCAACTGACTGTGTGGCACGGGATTGGTGATTCGATCGACCGCCATGTGCCTGGTAGTTAAATCCAGCGACGGGAACACCTGCACTCTTTCAGTACTAGGTTTGCCTAGTTGTTCTTCTATATCGGTAATTATTGGAAAAAGCGTTCGCAAATCTTCAGATATTCGCGCTTTCAAAATACTCGAAAATTTTCATTTAGTTGTAAATGAAGTCATTTAGTTTTCCATTCATATCATTTCCATTCATATCATTCCATTCATTCATTCATATCACCATTCATTCATTCATATTTTCCATTCATATCATTTAGTTTTCCATTTTATTTCTTTCACATGTGTGACGTCATTTCCCATTACTTGTTGCACGATGGATTATCCGTAGCTGCATATGCGCACTTGCGTTTGTTTTCTGAGTGCATCAGAGTCCTCTAGGGTCGGAATTTTTTTTACCATCTCTTTACTATAGAGAATCCCATCCTTAAGTTTCAATCCACGATTGCAACGATTTACATTAGAATATGGAGTTGATCAAAATGTCATCCGAAATATATTGTTTATCATTCAGTGGCCAAAAAACTTTTGTCATTTAATGGCGTTCATCTCGATTATAAATTATAGAATCTTATCACTATACCAAGTGTTTTGCCGATTAAATTCAAGTTTTTTCAGAAAGTGAAGTTCATCGATTGATCCAGAGTTCATTCGTAAGTAAGATTTGCTTATTCTGTTGCATTTTTGTGATTAAAACTGATACATGTGTTTGTGGGCTTAGCGATCGGAGCTCTGTTAAAACAGTTTGTAATCTTTCCAATGTTTCTATGTTCTAATAATTATTTGTGTTCTTTGGGGTTGGATTTATATGACAGATATTGTTTGTATTCAGGGGCGTAGCCAGAAATTTTTCATGAGGGGGGGGGGGTTACGACTACTACAACTCATATATATGTATAATTGTGTGTGATAATGCAGTGAAGAATATACATAATAAAAACATATAAAACATTATTTAATACGGCGGATTAATTAGTTAAAATTTTTTATTTGGGAATACCTTATTCCCCCGTACATGATATATATTTCGGTTACACACATAACCATCATCAGTCGTTTCTGGATCTGAAGATCCAGAAACGACTGATGATGGTTATGTGTGTAACCGAAATATATATCATGTACGGGGGAATAAGGTATTCCCAAATAAAAAATTTTAACGAAGAATATACATTTTGTATGGCAAAAAATTCCCCATGGGGGGGGGTTATGACCCCCCTAACCCCCACCCCTTGGCTACGCCTCTGTTTGCATTCATAGAGTGCAGTTTAGTTTCACCAAAATATTTTTGGAGTAGAAAATGTCAAGGAGTTCTTTCATTTAGCACAAGTCATTTAACATTTTAAAGATAAAGTGAAACCTGCTTATAACAATATTGTAAGGACCTAAGCAAAATATCGCTGTAGACAGTTTATCGGTGTAGACAGGTTGAGCTTTTCTAATTATGGAAATAAAGAGAAATAACATTTCAGTCACCCATGTGTACAACTTGTAAAATGACAACTTGGAAAATGGAGACGTTCGGGTGATGAATCTACTGCATAGAAGTAAAGCTCAATGCATCTACATATTAAATACCTCCTTTTTATTTTCAATTGACTACATTGAACTTCCTTTTATAATTCAATAAGGTGTAGAAAGCTAAGATACAATTTTACTAACGGTATACGTGAAAGCATGCATGAAAGGTGCAAAAGTTTTATTTTTTAATGGCATTACAAGAAAAAGCAACTTTTCTACAGACTCCAATATTTTATGCCACATCGGATAAAAGGCTTTAGCTTTAGCACATCAAAATCCAACAGGAACAAGCCACTTTATGACAGAAAAAGCTTAGTTTTGCATTGCCCATTCTGCAATCTTTTATCATCCCATATTCTGGACCATTGCTAGTATTTAAAAAAAGAGGTTTACCTAGTGATAAAACTTTTCCTAAGTGTTAAAATCGTTGCTATAAACCAGTGTTTCTCAACATAGGCGTAAGAGTTATATGGGCCCGTAGGGCTCGAGCCCCCCCAATAAATTGTGAATAGGGGCTGAGCCCACCCAATAATTTATCACTCAATACAGAAAACTCATTTATACTAACATAAAAAAAGTATTCACGCCATTTACAAATGTTTTAAAAAAAAAACCTTTACTTGTACTTTTAAAAATTTTCTTCTTTTGATTTCAATCATGATTTAGTATTCATTGTGACGTCCTGTAACACAAAATGTTACTATAAGCTGCCCTCGCCAGGCTCTGGTTCATTAAAATCAGATTATGCAATGTAAAGTATGAAATGAAGAAAAGTTCAGATGTGTCTAAAATGCACTATCTCATCGAAAATGGTTTTTTTTCCCCTCCTTTGGATTTTCCCCCCTGCTTCTATTTTTAACTTATAACAGGGTAGAAGATACTAACATGGATACATTGGTGAAGAATTCTATGGACCCATAGAGTTAGAGCGCCTCCAATAATTTACACTTATATACAGTAAGTGATAGCTGCCAACTACTACGGAATATAACTAACCACTTTTTGTAAACAGTATATTTTTGAATTATTTTTTTCAAAATAGTAACCAGCTCGCGCGCTCATCACAAAAATTTTGCTATATTTTAAGCCGAAAAATCATGTAGAAAATGTGGTTAATTATATTCCGTAGTAGTTGGCAACTATGAGTAAGTTATATGTACGTGAATCAGTGGCGTAGCCAGAAATTTTTCATGGGGGGGGTTACGACTTTTGCAACTAACATATATGTATATACGCCACTGACGTGAATATATGTGGTTGTGGGGCCCGCCCCCCCAATAATTTTGAAAACTTTACGCTTATGTTTCTCAACCTTTAATAGCTGACGGCACACTGAAAATATCCAGAATTATTTCCGGCACGCTTGAACATAAAAATTGCAAAGGTTGTGTGATACAAAAATTTGATAAATGCAAATAACTTTAAAAAATTGTTTATTTACCAAAAAAAAAAAAATAATGATAATACATTCAATGAAAGGGCTAAGCTTGTTTTTGCATGGGTCTTGCTACAAACAGCTGTTTCAAAAATTGGCAGAACGGTTTTCCATGCTATGAAATAAAAGTTTCGCTCTTCTTGGTGTATAGCTCCCTGAGAGTGAAGACAGGACATGATCAATAGAAAATGTCATATCGCTGATAGGACACCACGAAGTTTTAATGATTTTTCAAAAGCCCTGGCGGCACATTAGACTGTATCTCACGGCACATCAGTGTGCCGCGGCACACAGGTTGAAAAACACTGCTATAAACAGATGTTGATAAAAAGTGAATATGGCTGTGGGACAGGAATATTTTTAACATGTCTTTTAAAGTTAAGTGTTTCGAACTTTTGAAGCCATGACTGGTATTTATTTTATCTTTGTATTTTATTTTTTTAATTTTGTCTTATGTAATTTGTCCTTTTATATGCATCACTGCAACTGGATTTTAATCTGTAGTGGGCATTTCTTTTATAAATAAATAAATAAATAAATTTCCAAGAAATATATTATCGTTCCAAAAATTTTTAATTTGAATTTTTAACTAAAAAATAGATATTTAACTATTTATGAATATAATGCCAAATTTAAAAATGAAAAATGGCATCATGTCGGGGGCAAAAAAAACTTTTGCATACAGTTTTTTTTTTTTTTTTTTCGGAATGGTAGTTTGGATTTTATGGGTGGTATTAATGAAAGTAGGCTATTGAAAAAGGGGCTGATTATATTTAAAATATTCATGTTTTCTTCTCTCTTGGTAGCGAAGTTCCATTTATTATCTACTAGAACTCAAATCCCGTTTCAGAGCCTATTACAACGGGTGCTAGAAAATAACATTGGACGAAATGTGGGGCCATGCAATGAATGCACCATTGAATGGTATGCGTCCATGCAAAATGCAGTGTACGAAGGCTGTGTGCGCTCACAGCCAGCTGTGTCAAAAATGGTCTCTAGATCTGTGGTGGGCGATGGACGATTCGATCCACCGCCCTCTTGCTGGTAGTTAAATCGAGCGATGGCAACGGATGCCCTGTTTTCGGCATTGGGCAGTCTGTCCAGTTGTTCTTTCATGTCAATGTATCTCCATCGTATTCTTCCAGTTTTCAGCAGATGCCAGTGCCGTTAAAAACAATCCTGACAATCAGTGGGGATTAGTGCAAGTTTGTCGGGAGGGGGGGGGTTAGTTAGAAGATTTACATATACAGGGTGAATCTAAACTCTTGGGCAAAACTTTAAGGAGTGATAGGGCACAATACGGAATCAGAATCCCATAGCAATGTGGGGTCGGCAACGTCGTCTTCGTATAGCTGTTAATAATCACTTCGGAAAAAACAGTGCGCTTTCCGACCTTTGTTTCGCCAGAAACGAATGTATTTTTCTCCGAAAATAGGAGACTAAAATGGATATTTGAAAAAGTTTATTTTATTTCATGGATGAAATGTTCGGAGACGAGCCTATTGTTTATGAAACTGGGTTAAGAAATGAGACGGACACTTCAAAAGTGATTATTACCGGATAAGTTAAAGGGTAAGTAAGTTTTACCCCAGATTGTGTGTGTGTGTGGTGTGTGCTATGTGATTACAATTCCTCATTGTATGCCCTATCACCCCTTAAAGTTTTGCCCTAGAGTTTAGATTCATCCTGTGCGTCCATTTTATGGAAGTAAAATACAATCTTTTACATTAATTTCTTATGTCTCGGGGGGGGGGGCGGTCGTCCCCTCCGCCCCCCACTTTAATCCGCCCTTGCTAACAATTTTACAAATAAATCGACCATTTTTACGGGAAATGACGTGCACAAAAAATAAAGGATTCTCGTGGAGCTATGTCACCCGCAACTATTTTGATAGAAATCAAATCTATTCTTCGTGACTGAGAATAGTCGAAACGCCACAGTTTTGCGCCCTCACGGTGCGGACACCGCGTGTTAACCCTTTATAAGACCGTGGTAAGAATACTAACCACCTACGGTCAATTGAACACAGAAATCCATTATCATGAGTGAATTTTCTGATTTTTGTTCAGTTATATTGGATGTCTATTTTTTCCATACATCTGGATTCTAAATTATATTTGGCTTATGAACTTTTCTTTTACTCGTCATTTTAACCCATTTATACCTAGCGTCCCTTATTTGGGACGGCATTTTCGCTATCAGTCGAAAACGTTATTTATTTTTCCTAGCCTTTATTCGCGAGTATTGAACCTCAATTCCACAAAATATTTTAATATGGCCAAATAGGATGTTGACACTTCAATTTTTATACATAATGATTTTAAATGAAATCATGTCTTGTTCAAAAAGTTAACATCAGAAATTTATCCATTACTGCTGGTGTGAGCAAAAATCGAAGAAAGTCGCAAAAATATCCAGGCACGAATGGGTTAAAAAAAACTCGAATAATGACTCGAAAATGGATAGGGATGGACGCGAGACGACGTTTTGCGAGACGAGACAGAGATTTACAGCTTTTCTGCGAGACGAGACAAACATTTTTAACATTATGATATAGGGATTTTTGCGAGACGAGACAAGCTTTTCGGCTGTTTTGCGAGACGCCAATTTTTCGTCTAGCGTCCATCCCTAAAAATGGAGCCTAAGAATCATCGCTTTTAATTATATACTTTTGCGTTTCATTCCGTGTACGAGCAGCAGGTCATTTTCCGACTTTGATTGTGTGAATCATGAATGGATTCGCCTGCAAAATTTCTATGTTTGTTGAGTACTTGTGTCTCCCATTTTCACGTGAGATATTACAGTAGAGGGAAAATATAGGAATGAATCCTAAAAAATGGGCCAGAAAAATCCCAAGTACTTTCGACTCTCTACACATAACCTCGCCTTATAAAGGGTTAACCCTTTCACGCGCAGTGATCCCGCTCTAGGCACACCCAACTCGGACGTTTGGACGGTTGCCTGTCACGAAGAATAGATTGGATTTCTATAAGAGTAGTGGCGGGTGACAGAGCTCCACGAGAATCCTTTACTTTTGAGAACGTCCTTTCCCGTCAAAAAAGGGTCACGATTCTTTTGAACAGCACTGACATCGGCTGAAAAATGGAAGAATGCGAAAACAGATGGATAGATGGCCCGATGCTGAAAAAAGGGCAGCCGCTGCCATCGCTCGACTTAACTAGCAGCAAGAGGGCGAACGATCGAAACGTTCATCGCGTGCCACAAATCTAGAGAGCCTTTTTTGACGCAAGTGGCTGCAGTAGCGGATCCAGGGGAGGGGCTAGGCCCCCCCAAAAGAGATTGCTCAAGGGTAACACTCTGCTTTATTATACACTTTAAATAGCTAAAATGATCCTATTTTATTACTTAGCCCCTCCCAAAAGCCTAATACATTGGTTTAGACTAAAATTTTGATTTATAGTACATTTTAATTGGGTGAAATAAGCTTTTTAAAAAATTTACCCCTCCCAAAAAAAATTTCTGGATCCGCCACTGGGTGGCTGTGCCGGGCACAGCCAGCTGTCGTCAAAAAAGGGTCTCTCGATCTGTGGCACGCGATGAACGTTTCGATCGTCCGTCCTCTTGCGGGTCGTTCAGTCGAGCGATGGCAACGGCTGCCCTTTATCACAATTGGGAAAGGGTTGCGCCTCAAAGGGTTAACAAAACCTTACTTCATTCTGTGGAAAGAGAACTGAAGATAATCCAAACAAAACCAGAACTCAGTCAGCAGCCGCAGTGAATGAACGGATACCGAAGTCGCCAGGATGTCGGCTGAATGCCGGCCCCCCGCCTGTGCTCGCTTTTCGGTTCAATAGGTCGGCTAGGAGTTGGCAGGGAGGGGGGCGGCCGCCAATTAACATTGTGCTGCTTAATTAGGAGCGGGAGAAGGCTCTTCTACAAATTGTGAAGGATGGACGACAGTAGTTACTGGCTTCTTTCCCTCCCTCTGCTGAGTTTTTTTGTTTCTCCTCTTCATTTTTGAATGAAAAGGCAGTGAGGTAGGTGATTGAGGCTTTTGCGTGGAAGCTCATTTTATTTATTTGATTTTGGCTGGTGCGTAAAGTTTGCTTTTTACTATCCGAACATGTACGCTGTAAGGAAAGTAGTGTCATCATTGAAAAATTTCGACTTCGAGATTGGGGTGTACGGACACGTTTGGAGGTCTTCTGAATTTATGAATGCTATTTTTACGAGATATGTGTGTGTATGGTAATGAAAACGATAGCTCCTCAACGGGGCATTCGATGGAGCTCCCATTGGGTCTATAGGTTATAAACCACCGTGGCATGACCGGTATTGATTTCGATGTGTATAGGACTTATAATTTTTCTACAGGACTACGACCGAGATTTCTTTTACAGGATGGCCTATGGGAGGAAATTCTTGAAAGTGCGCTAGCGTTTAAACGGTACGTTCGATGGAGCTCCCATTGGGTATACATGTTATAAACCACCATCGTAAGACCGGTATCGATTTTGATGCGTATAGAACTGATAGTTTTTCTACAGGGGCTTTCTACAAGGGCTTCCATTGGGTATATAGGTTTGAATGATTCATCGATTCAAATTGGTTTAAATGCTGGGTCATGATCTTAATCGTAAGTGTTCGAAAAGTCGAGTGGAGTCACTCCAGATTTTTTAATATTGAAGAGTCATTAACCATGGATGTTTATACGAGTGTTTTTAGAGAGAGGGGGTGGGTGGTCGATAGTTGGCGGTTCCCTCAAAATGTTTTCAACTGTCAGAGGTACCCAAACTAATAGCGTGATACTACTCGGGATAGCCTACCCTCCGTTCCGAGAAAATTCGGTCGTTAAGGGAGGTGGTCGCTCAAAGAAGTATCAACATTGCATAGCCAAGAAAAATATATAGTCGCACCTCTGTTGAACGAAGTCGCTATATCTAGAAAATCTTCACTACATGGAAAATTCGTTAGAGACATACCTTTTAAATGCTTTAAACTGGATAAAGTTGATTTTAAATTTATAAACACTAAATATTGTTGAAAATAATTGTTCACGCCTTTTAAAAATAAATGATATCAATTTATTATTTATTTTAACTTATCAAGTGTTTAAGAAAGAAAAAAAAAAAAAAAGATAAAACAAAGCGTCCAAAATGAAACAGAATTTTTATTTTAAAGTAAATCATTTTATGATAAAATTTATGAATTTTAATGTCATTATCGTATTTATTATAATAATTAAATTAAGAATGCATTACCACATGAGTCCTTAAATTTAACTGCTAAAAGAAATCTTTTTTTAAGTGTTTTTTTCTCATAATGCTTCTTGCTATGCACTGAATACCCTTTCAAGATGATTTTCTTCGAAGTGTAATCTGTACCGAATTGTTTCAAATGCTTTTATCATTTCCTGGCGCGAAGGTTTTGGTGAAAAGAGTATGGTGATGTAGTAAAAGAACAAAATAAGTTTGAAATGTCCAGCAATATTTAAAGAAATAGAAAAAAAAAAAAGTTAAAATCATTAGAAAAGGTTGATTAAATAGCAAATGAACTTCGCTATTTGGAGGATTTTCTACGAAGAAATTCTCAAAATTTTCTTAGTTTTGAGGAAAATTTTGCAAAATAGAAACTCGTAATATAGAGGTTCGTTAAACAGAGAGGTCTTACTGTATATGCATTTATATAAATTGTTTGTTTTGTTATTTATGAAATTGCACAGAACAAGTAATCCCTCTACTGCTTTTATATATATATATATAATGTATAAAAAGGTAATTTGGGTTTTACTAGTTTGGGTATTGTTCAAGCGGTACTTTCACTGTAAGTTTTGCTTTTCTGTCTTACTTGCCACGCGCGCTCTGGAGCTATGTTTTATTTATTTTGTTATTTGTCAGACATCAGGCCGTCGATTCTAGAGTTCTTTAGAGGTACACGTGTCCCCACGCCCTTGTAGCCGCGGATGCGGGTCATGTTGGCCAATGTGTGTGGTTCGATCACAGATAAGAGAGAGTCGGAGTTATGTCTTCGCAAACCACGTGGTATAATGAACGTAAATACACCCGCACCTCGAAAATCGAGAGACTTCTGCCACTGGAACTGCTTAATGAGTCCACGCTGATTTTTGTACCCGTCTCCCCTCCCCTCTTCTCACTCTATATTGTAACTTAAAGATAATGTTTAATAAACCGTTTTACCTGCCTTAACTCTGGAACTTTACTGCAAAATATGACGTCTCATATATACATCTGATAAAAGGGCATTTATCTTGATGTACTGAATTTGCCATAGTAAAATCTATTTGCTGTAAAATTACTCTTTGGGTTTTTCCTCAATCAAAAGTTATGGCTAATTTCCTCTCCAAATTTTCTTTTTCGCATGACCTGATGACTTCACAATGCTGCTTCAACTGTAAAATCATTCGTTTCATAAATATGTCTCTTCTCTAACCTACAATATTTGTGCAAGATTTATGAGTGTACTGTCGATTGGCAATAGTTGCGACTGGCGGCTAGTCAGTCGTTACTTAAGCCAGTTACTGCACTGTTCTTAATGCGGGGTTTTTGTTCACTTTACTCCCGGAAAAATGCCAGAAAATTTTCGAACAGGGAACGGGATGCGCTCTTTTATAGAGGGTTCTGTGATCTCTTCTAGAATTTCTTTTAGCATTAAGTCGATAGGGTGAAAAATCGGTGCCTTTGAAAATTATTTGCTGGAAGAGGGGGGGTCACACATAGAAGTTTCACTGTATTTCAATATTATGGGCACGCACCCTTCCCCCCAGAAAAGTGTCCAACTGCAGTACAAAGAATTCAGTATGTTTACTATAGTTTACTATAGGTCAGATGACCAAACGTACTCAATTTCAGCTTTCCTTTTATAATTAACTCTTAAAAAAATAGGTTAAAAACAATATTTTTCTATGATTTTTCGTGTTTATCTCCTACTCTCTAAAAACTAATCGTCCAATTACCGGAAACGTCCATGAAATTTTACGGAATTTCTCCGTCTATGCTTGAATATAGGACATTTTCCATATATTAAGGCTCAGTGCCTCTCTGGAACGGAATTTCTACTGGAATTACAATTACATTTATAAACTTCAGCAAATATACGGAAATAGTACTGGCGTCCCATTTGCCAGTACATTTTCCGTATTTTCACGGAATTATTTTTACAGTGTATTAGGTAGGTGCATCAGTAATGGGCGCATTAAGAACAATGTAAACATTAACTTAGTAATTGCTAAATCTATCCTAAAACAGACTTTTTTATATTCAAAAATTAAATGAACTTTGAAAATTTCTGTGTAAGGTATAGTTTATTACAGAATATTGTAAATTTCTATTTTTCAGTATTTCATTCTGTCAACCCATACAAAGAAAAAATTTTGGCTCCAGTGATTAACACTATTGAAATGAGTAGAAAAACAGGGTCATTTTTTAATTAAAATCTCTTTGAAAGGAACAGAAAAAAATATTTTATTAAAAGATGATATTTTACTCACATTACATCATTTGGCAAAACCAAAGAAAAGTACGAGGCAAAATTGCAAAAAATGAATAAAAATAACACGACTTTCATTACAGATTAAAAAGCTTGAGTATAGGATATTACCGTGACAAATATAGTAAAAAGACAAATATTTTATGCGAGCTATTATCAGAAAATTATAATAAATCCACTCATAAGGAGCATTTTATTTTAAAAAATATTCTATGTATATAAGACTACTATTCCATGTCCGATACAATTCAATTTAAAATAATTTCTAAAAAGGAATATGCTTCAAGTAGAAGCAGGTTGAAAATGAACTGAATTTCAGCATTAAGCCATCTACTGAGAATCAGAATATTTTTAGCACCGAGTTTAACACCTCCATTTTCGATACTTAGAGAGCCTCCTTGAGATAAAAAGAAAATTGCATCAAATTGAAGAACAAATGTCTAAATTCGCACTAGATAGCACCCTTTGATAACAGTTCTAAAATGAAACATTATTAAAATGAATTTTTTCGCAAAGTGTCAATGACTGGTGCAGTGTCCACTATTGGTCACCGACACTGTCAAACAGTGGCGAACGAGGAGAGTATCTACGTCGCCTCCAAGGACGTATTTAGGGGGGGAGGTCCAGGGGGTCCGGACCCCCCCCCCGAAATTTGGATTTTTGTTACTAAAATGGTAATGATATAGTATTTTTGTGTGAAATTCTGCCTTTTTTACTGTTTGCCCCCCCTCCCCCCCCCAAAAAAAAAGGTTTTTTTGGATACGTGCCTGGTCGCCTCGTAAATAATAGTAATATAAAAAAGAGAGACATTGCTCTAAGGAAACATTTTGCTTTATTGTATATAGGGTGGTTCGAAATTACTTTGACAAACTTCTGGGAGGGGTAGGATATACCAAGACCGTTCATAATCGCACAGCAACGTGAGAAACGTCGGCTTCATGTATCTGCTAATAATCACTTCAGAAGAAGGGTTCGAGTAATAGCGGACTTTCCGAAAATGGTTTTTCAAATAATGCATGTTTCACAGAAAGCACTCGACTAAATCGGTTTGTTCACTGATAGTGTTTCATTACATCAATGAAATTGTAGGAGAAGAGATCATTGTTTATGAATCTCTGTTAAGAAATGAAGCGAACACTTCAACACTTTTTCTAAAGTGAACAGGTATACGAAGACGACGTTTTCGACCCTACATTGCTGTGTGATTCCGAACCGTTTTGAAGTGTCCTCCTCATGCTAGAAGTTTTACCCTGTCATTTTGAATCACCCTGTATTTTGTTTGGTTCAAAAAACTTTTTTTTTTATTGAATAAGTACTCATACACACGAAAGTAAGAACATCTGAAACACTTTAAGATTTTAAATACGCACTAAAGTGCTATAGATTCAAAGCGTATCATAATCCATGCGCCGTCCCTATTTTCTTCCCTTTTTTCCATTAAGTTGGAAAGTGTACATGATTCAGCAGAGTATCGTATTTTTCTCCCTTGTTCCATAAAACTCATTTTTGGAATCGAAATCTATCTTAAAATCGAACACTGAAACTGTTTCCTATCAACCAACTATGTTCTTTCCAACAGCCTATCCCAATCCATGAGTGTGCCGTGTTTGTTTTTCTTGTTCCATAAAACAGACATTTTGAATTGAAATCTATTAACCTCGTGTGACTATTAACATTTTATTCTCTCCCCCCCCCCCACCCCACCCCGTTATTTGGCAAACACATTTGAAAAGATCTTCACCGCGACAGTTCATGTCTACAAATCCTGTCTACAATTTCGCGCAGACAAAAATCTGGGACTGGACGAGATAACACCCTAGTGCTAAAAAATTTCTATTCGCCGCGTTATTCATATTCCATATTTCTATTCGCCCACGTATAAACTATACCTTAGAGCAAAGTCACTGTTGCGAAAAAATGAATCATGATAAACGATAAATATATTGGATTATAATGGACGATTGCAAATTTTGAATCAATAATCCATCGTTGATAATGATCGTCATCATCGCTTAAGCGATCGCCCACCGTCATGGATTATGAATCGTTAGTTTTCAGTCGATAATCGTAATTCCCCTCCCCCCTCAACACTGCCTTTTCGTTCTTTGTATTTCTTAGCCCAAGGAAATATTAATGAAACGTATTTAATTATCATTTATGACTCCAATGTCCTCTCGCATCCTGTATTACTCAATATAAGTTTCGAGAGATAGGCGTATTGAAAATGATAGGTGTAACCAAATAAGATTTTGACGTAAGTATCTGATGTAACCATGAAAATAATTCAGATAATGTCGTCCAGATTTAATTTTACAGAGTTTTTAACTGCAGGTACGAGTCGTTTTCCTTGTATAACTATTTGAGGGGATCAGTGAATTTAGAAAATGATTCAAAAATCCTAAATTTTTTACACTAGGCGCACACTGGGGCGACCCTAAAGTAATTTTGGACATGAGGCGGAAAATCAAACCATTTAATATTGAATTTTTACTCTTGTATTGACGAACTAAGAACCTATTTCCACTAAACCAACTAATTTTTAACATTAATACCCGAAAATAATACCTTTGGATCGGGGGCGTAGCCAGAAATTTTTCATGGGGGGTTACGACTACTACAACTCATATAATATGTATACGTGTGTGTGGTAATGTAGTGAAGAATATACATTTTGTATGGCAAAAAATTCCTCATGGGGGGGTTATGACCCCCTTGGCTACGCCCCTGCCTTGGATTGAAAGAATTAAATAGCTGCTCCGTTGGTAGACACTTTAATTAACAATCAGTAACTTGTGTATTTCTGAACAAATTGAATGCTGTGATGTGCTAATGTTCTTTATGCGTCCCTAATAAATAACAAAAACGTATCTGAGAAAACAATAAAATTTTGGAGATAATTTTCAAGATATTTTCAATGAATTTTTGATTCACGAAAATGGCTAACAAACGCTATATTAAATCCCATATATTGTAGAGAGTTTCAGCTTTTATAATCCGGTTTCAATTCTTGCCTAAACCTGTTTATTCGAACGATATTGACAATGAAAACCAAGTAAACATTTTTACATTGTTCAGTTTGTTTACTTTTTATTGTAAACCAGAGTCTTCAACCTGTACGGAATATAATGAACCACTTTTCCTAAACAGTAAAATTTGTATTAGAATATATCGAAGTTTCAACATTCGATAGAGAGTCTGACATGGGATCTGCGGGCAATTTTGAAAAAAAAAATGTTTGAAAAATTGGCTGTTTTGAAAAAGTGGTGAATTATATTCCGTAGATGTTAGAGACTCTGTTGAAAACCCTTTCAATTAAATAACTCGGAGAATCAGTTTCATTGTCTTGGTTTTGAGATTGCAAATACGACAAAGGCTAAATTAAGGGATAAATTGAGAAAATGGTGCAATTATTTATCAACGAAGTGGTCTTCGTCGAATAGTTTTTAATTGTTAATGTCTTATTTTATTTTACCTTAATTACTTAGTATTTTATTATTTTTACATTTTAAATAACAGAATATAATCAAATTGTTACGTAGAAATTGGTTTTACTGAAATGTCCAACCTCTCCATGCACTCGCCTATAACTCGAAAAAATTAGGACTGTCACTTTACAAGCTGCACTGAGAGCTAGCTATATCACAGAGTGAATTTCTAGAAATTACGAAATACCCAGAAAGAAGTTCTTCGAAAAATATCATGTGATTTTGGCACGTAAGTACAAATAAACTAATGATGTCAGGCACTTCAAAATTTTTAGATAGTCTCTTTACAAGCTGTACTACATGCTGAAATAAACGATCCACCTGTATCCGTTTCAAAACTTTTAGACAAAACTCTTAAAAATCGGACATTTTCGCAAAGCGTGTATCACTCTTCGAAAAATCTTGAAGATCAGATCCATGTTTAAGAGGTATTTTTGAAAATTTCGCAAAAGACCCAGCTTTTTCGTTTATTACGGCGTGTTCAGCAGCTTCTGAAGAACCCTCTGGAATTTTTGGGAGACCCTGGTGCTATTAGTTTATTTCAACGTGTGTACCAACACTCAAAACAGAGTTGTTTTTTTTTCTTTCGAACTACAGCCTTAACCAACGACTTCTTATCCTATTCTATCTCGTTGGTTTTAACAGTATTTGTCATTCAATTTATTTAGGTTAGGGCTGATTTACACATTTTGGATGTCCTCATAAAAGCCGTTGTTGAAACAGCCAATGGCTAAAATATACTTTAGCCG